>LLCB01000559.1:0-22818 GCA_001414345.1 Hymenoscyphus infarciens | reverse complement strand
AGTATATATAAAAGTCTTTTTAATAGATCTAGATATCTAGACTTATTTACTACTATATATAAAAGTCTTTATAATAAGTCTAGATATCTCGACATATTAATTAGTATATATAAAAGTCTTAATAATAGGTCTAGATATATAGACCTATTTACTTATATATATAAAAGTCTTTATAATAGATCTAGATATTAAGACTTACTTATTAGTATATATAAAAGTCTTTAAAATAGGTCTAGATATCTAGACTTATTTATATAAAAGTCTTTAAAATAGGTCTAGATATCTAGACTTATTTATTAGTATATATAAAAGTCTTTAAAATAGGTCTAGATATCTAGACTTATTTATTAGTATTTATAAAAGTCTTTATAATAGGTCTAGATATCTAGACATATTTACTAGTATATATAAAAGTCTTTATAATAGGTCTAGATATCTAGACATATTAATTAGTATAAATAAAAGTCTATGTAATAGGTGTAAATATCTAGACTTATTACCTAGTATATATAAAAGTCTTTAAAATAGGTATAGATATCTAGACATATTTACTAGTATATATAAAAGTCTTTATAATAGGTCTAGATATCTAGACATATTTATTAGTATATATAAAAGTCTTTAAAATAGGTCTAGATATCTAGACTTATTTATATAAAAGTCTTTAAAATAGGTCTAGATATCTAGACTTATTTATTAGTATATATAAAAGTCTATATAATAGGTCTAGATATCTAGACTTATTTATTAGTATATATAAAAGTCTATATAATAGGTCTCGATATCTAGTTATATTTATTAGTATATAAAAAAGTCTTTATAATAGGTCTAGATATCTAGACTTATTTACTACTATATATAAAAGTCTTTATAATAGGTCTAGATATCTAGATTAGTTTAAATAAAAGTACTTAGAATAAGTCTAGTTATATAGTCTTATTTAGATTAAGGTATTTTAAAATTTATTAAGATATATAATTAGTTAAACTAACTATTAACTCTTTATAAAACGCCTATATTTAGCACTATATTAGAGTATAAATCACTCGCCTCTTATTAGTCGCTTAGCCTATACTTAATATATATTAATATAGTAAATAACCTCCTTATTAATATTATATTAAATACTATACAGCTAATAAACCTCTCTACGACTTAATATAACGTATATCTAGGTTCTTTTAAGTTATTTAATATCTATAGCACCTATTTATAGTTTAAGTAGATTATCTCTATCGATTTATAAATTATACTCTATCTCTTGTTTATAATAGTTTAATACTAGGGCTCTTAGTACTTAGTAGTTAGTGCCCCCTATCTAGAGGACTCTCTCTTCTAGGTATGCTCTTAGTATATACTAGCTAACCTAGCTAATACCTCTGAGAATCATATTACTAAACTCCTAAGACTAGTAGTACTAGGTTTAAATAATAAAATTAAGCATCGATTATAAATAGAGAAGATAAACTTAAGCCCTATATTAGTAAAAACATCTATTAGTTGAGAATAAGCTTATAACAATGCTTATTAAAAAGTATAAGATACTAAACACTACTAACATAAAGCTTTAAAATAATAATCTTAGACTTATAACACCTTAGTTTAAGATAAAAAGGCTAAGAGAAGGCGTCTTTTATAGTTAAAAGTAGTATCTCTAAAGCTAGTAAGGTTACCTAAAACCGTTAATAGTCGAGCTCGCCTAGAAGAGTAGATTTCTAACAAACGTTATATTATAAGTAGTATGTTTCTTTTTACTTACCTTTTAAATTATGTTAATTTTAAATAAGTACTAAACCTACTCCTCTTAATCTAGTACTACCTACTACTTATAAACCTATTATAATTATAATATAAGTTTATATATATATATGAACATATGTTACCTCTACTACTAATTTCTCTATTAATAGCTTAATCCCTACTTAAACCTATCTTATAATAGTAAAGTATAGTAAGGTAGTAAAGGTTGATAAGACTAACTTCTTATCTTTTTAGAAACCTATATATACCTAAGATAAAGGAGATTAGATAGATAACCCTCTTTCCTAGTAAGATTAAGCCTATAAACTCGCTATTAAATTACTTATAAAAGTCGAAGATATAATACCCCCTATACCTAACTAAGCTCTAGTTAAGGTTAAAGACCTTACTAAATAAGCTAATAAAGTCTTTCTTACTATAAGAGTTAATCTTACCTAGAAAAGCGTAGATTAATTAAGTAGTATATATTTTAAAAGTATTAAAAACCTCCTTAATCTTATATAACATTTTAAAGTACTAAAAGCTTCTAAAACTTCTAAATTCTAAAAGGTATATATGGTATTTAATATATATACTAGTTACATTCCTTAATTAAAAAAGAAAACATCTTTAGCCTAAGTCTAATATACCCTATAACAATATAAGTCTTCTAAGGAAATCACGCCTATATTACTCTCTAATAACAAGCCTATTATACTTAGTAATACTAATAATATAGATAGAGATACTAGACTTATACCTTTACCTAGAGAGAGTACTAGTAAAAAGAGCTTAATTTTAAAGGATAATTCTAGATCTAATCTATCTAAGGATCCTATAATTCCTTAATATAGAAATAATAAAGTAATAAGTCTTTCTAATAAAAATAATAAAGAGATAAGTAATCTAAATATAGCTAATAAAGAAATATAATAGATAAATTCACTATTACTGTCGCTATTAAATAAGAATAAAGATAAGAAGGAATTAATAGTAATAATACTAGTATAAGTATTAATAGAGGTTAATATTATAGATATAGTATATAAAATAATTAACGAAGCTAAATAAATTCACCTTAATTAAGAACTTAATAAGTAAGTATTATTATTACTAACTCCTACTCCCGTAGTCCTTAATTCCTTTATACTAGTTAATAGAATAGCTAGCATCTATTCTAGAGTAAAGTAAAAGAGATAAACTACTCTTATTAAATAGCTATCTATAAGAGATAGTAGAGCATAGGCTACTAAAATAAGAAAAGTATATAAAAGACTACCAAAGAAGGGGAGGAATAAATAATATAAAGTAGAGCTTTCTAAGATTAAAATATATTATCTACTGTTTTACTTACTTTTTACTATTTTTAATAGTAAATATCTCTTTAGCTTAGCTATTAAATATACTCTCTTAGGGTTTTACGTTTTATAATATCTCTTTAGCTTAGTTATTAAATACTTATATTTTTTAATTTATAATAGTTTAAGATTTAAAGTTATATAACTCTTATACTTAGCTTAGTACTAGGTAGTATTAATAGAAAGTAAGCGTTAATTAACTTATTAAGTATATATAGAAGTATATACTTAATTACCTATTACTATACCTTAATCTTTATTTTAGATTTAAGAATTTAAGATTTTCGATTTACGATTTTCAATTTATAATTTTCGATTTACGATTTACGATTTATGATTTACAATTTACGATTTAGTTATTAGTAAAAGTAGTCAATCAGGATACCGTAGTTAACGACTTTACTCTTAGATTTTTTGTTAAGAGCCTGTTTAGCTAGTATATTTTTTGAATAGTTTTAGATATATACTACCAAAAAGAAGTTAGAATGATATCTAATAATTTATAATATTTAATACTTTAAAATATACTAAATCGTTTAGCTAATATATTTTTCAAGCTAGTTATTTAGTAAAATAATCTAATACTTATATAAAAGATTATCTCTACTAAAAAAAAGTAAATATCCTATTATCGTTAAAACTACGATAATTAGAACAAATCCTAGTATATCTTTTCTTACTAGTATTACAAATCTAGCTCTAAGATATATAAGCTAAATAATTAGATAATAAATAAATCTATACTATGTCACTTTTAAAAGGTCCTAGCATATTCAATAGACTATTTATAATTATCCTAGAGTAAGCTAAACAGGCCCTAAGATCTTCAAGAACTTATTTCTTGATAGAATTATACTTAACTTAGGAGCTCTTTGTAAGATTAACGTTCATGATTTTTTAGACATTAAAGAAGTGCGACATACAACAAAAACATTTCATATAATATACAAGTTTCATATTAACAATCGGAAGAAAACTTTTAACATCAGTTATCAAGTACTTACATTCGATATAAGATATAAAGTTTACTAAACACTTCTTGAACTTCTCTTTAACATTCGGAAGAAAACATTCGATATAAGATATAAAGTTTAATAAACACTTCTTGAACTTCTCTTTAACATTCGGAAGAAAGCATTCGATATAAGATATAAAGTTTAATAAACACTTCTTGAACTTCTCTTTAAAATTCGGAAGAAAACATTCGATATAAGTCATCAAGTGCTGGCATTCGATACGAGACATAAAGTTCGATAATGAGTTGTCGAACCTGTCTATAACAATCGAAAGAAAACACTCGATAGAAGTCTCAACATTTGATAGATAGATTATCATTCATTTCAACTTTAAACTGCTGTCGATAGAGTAAAAAGACTTGAATGTTTGATTTATTCTACCTATTTCAGATAATATTCTCAATGGATACAAGTTAAAGTTTATAAAAACACAGCTCACTTCTCCCCGCTCTCACTGCACAATACAACCCCATATTCTACTGAACCTCTCAAACAATTCAGAACATCTGAGACATTTGAAAAAGTGCGATATACAACGAAACTTATGAGAACACTTTTCATTGGGAACTTTTTTCACTGTTGACTTAAATATTATGTGTGGTCGTAGACATCCGCGCGCAATCATCGAATCTTGTTAACTGAACAAAGTCCGTGACAGTCTCGCGGAAAGTCTCCAAAGGACTTTATTTAGATCACCTAGTTTAAAAGAGTTTCTTGCTCGTAACTTTCTTTTTGGGACCCCAATGGAGGGGTCGCTAGCACGTGCGTTGCTGTTTCGACGGCTTACTAGTGGCTTACTAGTGGCTTACACGCAGCTTACTCAAAAAAAGTTAGACAAACAGGGCACCAGGGGGTTTTTGATAGTAGATTTGGTAAGCAGGAACATCAAAATAGACCTAAACTTACTGTCACGAATGATGGCACCCCCTAGTGGGGGGAATGGTTATCAGTTTTCCAGCCTCTCAAAATAATGAGGCTGATTATCGGAGAGGGACTGGGATGATGAAGATGTCGTGCCCCAAACCTATTACCAGCTTACGTGCTTTTTGATGGCTCACTCAGTAAGTATTTGGGGGCCAGAAGTTCATCATCGAGTAAGCTGGTGATTCTTTAGCTTACTCGATGTTTGGAAGACTTACTAGGTAACTGATGGTTTACTCTCATCTTTACAGCAATTACAAAACAAAGATCTGATGTGTTTAATCTGACAATTATAGAGTAGACTAATAAAGTGACGCTTTTACTAATTATTTAGACTTTTCAGCATACGTAATTGATCCACCAATTGAGGCTATTCCCACTTTCAGTCTTTAACTTACCTAAGTCCACCAACCATCCCACGTTTTGTTTCTATTCTTAGATTTGTATGCACATGTGTGTATACACTTTCTTTCTAATTCAGGCCGACCGCCGATCCCTTTGAGCTAGTCCTATCTGGAAAAGACTCCAGGATGACTCTTTCTCTACCGTTACTTAATTGACCTCAGTGAAGAAGGACCAAGAGAAAGCGTGCTCAAAATTTGTGTGAAGGGGAGAGGTCAATGCTCCCCAAACTAATCTAGATGACCAATCTTCTTACGATGTAGCACAGGTTGTAAGGAGGTGGAAAAAGGTTGAAGGTAGCAAGAAGAGAGGGTTGAAATTGGGGAGGAGAAATAGAATATGGTAGACAAAAAGGGAGTCCCAACAGGGGTGAAAAGGCTAGTCAAGGGGAATGTATTTATTTTTTCAGATAATTGGTAAATAGAATACCTATCCTGAAATAACTGACTGATTGTTAGATAATTGAAAAATTCCAAAATTGTCTGATTAACCATGCCAGATCATTGGATTGGGCCAGGCTTATTGTTTTTAATTATTTATTGGGTGGGTCCAAAGTGAAGCTTTGTTGCTTTCTTCAACTTCCTAGCGACTTGACGACTTGCCAAGTTCCTAACTTCCATGCTCAACAAAATGGATGTAACCTCGCCACTCGGGTCGTGTAACCTTTCTAGCACCCCCCCCCCTTCTTTTCTATTCCGGAAAGGCACCCGTTTTAAGCGATGCGCAAACGCTCTACGTACATAATCTTCCACTTCTTCATTTTTACTATTGACCTATATATGGGAATTCAGAGATTCGAGGAGTCAGGAAGGTATAAAGCTATACTAGTGCGACCCCTAGGAGAAAGAAATTCGTACTATTTTAACCTAATCAATAATTGATTGTTTAAAAACGGTAAACCTGGCAAAATCTGATGATCTCCCTTCCTTTCTGTTTTGTTATTTTGCTGTTATTCTTTGAAGAGTTGACATTGACATGAACTAACGCCTGCTTGCTGTATACGGCAATTCAATTCAGAGAAATCTGGCCATTGATTTCATTCCACTGTAGAAAGGTTAAAGAACTTGAATGATAGTAACAGCTTACTCCAACTGCAGCTTTTCTAGTACTTCTCTTATGGAACCTTAAGCATTCGTTTTACTCTATTATGGAAGATGAGTTAGGGAATTGAGATTTTGATATGAACTTACATTGAGCTCTTTCAAGGAGTTTTCTTGTGAAATTGCTGATTGATTGAGAAGTCAAATATCTCGTGAATCCAGCGTCTGTAGGTTACCTACGAATAACTATCACGATTATAGGTGGCTATCCGGGAATTGCAATGAAGGTTTTGTTGGTGCAATTTACTTTCAATTCTGCTGTTCGTAGACTACTTATAAAAAGCCGTAGAAAGTTTTCATAGTACAATTAGCAGGTTACACGGAAATAACAAGAAGTTGCTATTATTAGGTTGCCTACCAACAGGGAACACAAGTTTTAATAGTGCTATTCCTAGGTTACCTACAGAGAGAAAATTACGACTTGAATGAAAATATTTTCCCACCAGGCTCTAAAGTTCAAATAGCATACAAGCTTGAAATCTGTTAGTATTATCTAAATGATGTCCCCGCCCAATATTTGTGATATTTAGCCTAGAACCATATCTTTCCCGACATATCTCGTGACTTGGAATCCTTGCCCACCCACTTACCATTTTCGATTGACGTGCATATTTTGTTGCACATCGTAAGTAGATTAACTACTAAAAATAAAACTGAAAATGCTAGTATCTCCTCGTCCAACGTACCGATTTCATTATCTATAACTTTAGTTGATAACTTGCTGGTGTATCACATATGTTATTAGGAAAGATATCTTATCGCAAGAAGTGAGGGTTGTTGTTCCGGGATTACAAGTAAGAAAGGTTTGGATCTGCAGGGGGCTTGGAGGTAGATCACGTTACTAACCGGTTTCCGTAAAGTCCCAGTTCTTTACAATGATCGCAACATGTCAACGAAAATGGAAAGAAGTCCCTTTCTGACTTAATTTGAAGTTAGTGAGATCTCTCATTTTGATAGAAGAATAGAATAAAATGAGAATTCTTACTGAAATAGCAAAAAATAACGTACATTTTAAGCCATAGAATGTGACTTCGCTTACTTCTACTAAGCTAATTATCTCTTCCAGAGTTCCTATCTATGTATTTCTCCGAGAGGTTGGGGCTTCCATCTTAGGTCCCATCTCGTTACTTTGGCTTGGACCGCGAGTTCGACCAAGTCCCCCCCTCAGAAGCCCATCGTCAAAACCCTAGTTGCTTCTCCCTACGACGAATTGTCAGACAGTATTTCTGAAGTCGTTCTGCTGGTTCAAGAAACCGAGGAGAAGCGAGGCCCGGTTAGGGTTGAAATTGTCTTCACTCCGCAGCGCGCCACCCCGTCAACTCGAGATGGCTACTTCATCCCCGTAAGTTCATGTTTATACTACGCTCGGCTAAGTGAGGCTAGACGCATACTTGGTCGGCGAATGGAGTTTTCGATTTTAAGAATGAAGCCGGCAATTTAGAGAACCAAAGCTCCGCATAGATCCATCCGAGAAGTTGAGGATAAATTGTAACTTCGAGCGTCTACTTAAGAATTGTAATACAACGAATAAACTAAGATAATTCTTGATGATTTCGGTAGGATCGCCAGAAGCAAAACCGGCGATGGGAAGGAAAAGCAATCAGAGTGTGCATGTAATCCACGAGGAAGCAGTCTGCAAGAAAGTATAAGCCGTATAGACGATTACTTCTACTGGACTCCAGGAACCTTGGGCATCACTGAAAATGATCCTAAGGAGGAACCGGGAGCAAACGAAAGAAGAAAGCAGACACCAACTTCAAAGCCCAACCAAAAGAGCAAATTGAGAAGACAGCCCAGAACCCGTTTATATAAACCAGGAATTCATCGCTTCAAGAACCAAAAGTCTTTTTCCTTTCCCTCACATCGTAAAACCCTAGAGAACTTCCAAAAGAGCCAATAGAGCCAGAGAACCACATCAAACCTCCTAAACCTCCCAAAATTCCCCGAGTCCATATCAAATGTGGAGCGCCGAAATGTCCAGCGAGGTTAGTTCAAATGGAGATAAGACAGAATAGGGTCTATCCTTAGTAAATATATGCTTTTAAAACTCGAATAACTCGCCTTTTAGTATAGTTTATCGAAATTAGTAAGTATAAAAGTAGTAGAGATTTCAATAGGAGAGGCACACTTCTACTTATGGCTTTTCTGTATTATAGGTAGGGTCAAAACGGAACTTGGTTACAAGCACCAACCATAATCTGTCTCATCTCTATTTGAACTAACCTCGCAGGTTCAAAAGAAGAGGATGCGAGATACCCTTGACTAACACGAATCCATCTATGGCATCCACCCTATCCCATCGCATGCAATTCAAGAAGAAAAAAAAAAGTCAAACGAGGCAGAACAAAAGCTTTTTGCGAGATACGACACAGGCACTCCGAAGCCAACACCAAGTCGAAATGCCGATATTGTAGTTGCCCAAAATGGAAGAAAATCAACCCTCTCAACCACTATCAACCACTATCAACCACCTTCAAATCGCATCCCTTCCATCTCACGAGAAAGAAAATAAGATAAAATTGTACTCCGAGAATGCGCAGCAGGCAGGGGAGACCCATTATATTAAGAGGCTAATGTTGAAGCCGTGTATGTTAACATTGAGGGAGAAAAAAGGAGGAGGAAAAGAAGGAGATGGATAACCTCTCTTATCTCCTAACCCTCAACTTATTCCCCCCCCCCCAAAAAATAACCAATGGCCTCCAATTCAGAGCCAGCACAACATTCATGTCTTCAATTCCGAGACACGACAGCAAATCAGGCGGTCAGGATTGATGTTGAGATATTGATGATGATGTTGGACCCTTACGCTGAGTGAAGAAGAGATGTTGTTGGAGTTCAACCCCCAAAGTGGACCTGGCCGCCTGAGTAGCTAGCCTGAGAACCGGGATCGACAGAGGCACTTCCGAACTCCAGTGATGTGCACGCTAACTCGCACAGGCTCAAGCAACCCCGCACCGAAAAGGCAACCTAAAAATCTCCCGTCAACACCACAACCTTGAAATAAATAAAAAATTCTACGATATATAGCCACTCAGCCCAGCCTAGTCCTAAAACGCCATCCCAAATGCCCCGCCCAAAAAATCCCATATATACACTCAAACCCCCAAAGAAAAACTATGTTCAAAAAGCCCAACCGCTCTCCATCTATTCCTGGCTCAACTTCGTACTCTTAAACCGTCTAGGATTAACCCCCATCTCAAAAAGACGATCAATCTCCGCAAAAGTCCGTCCCTTGGTCTCGGGATAATACATCCAAACACCCACACAACTAATCCCTAGAATTCCGCCATATATAAACGCCACTTTGCCTCCCATATTCCCTTGATCGGGATTCACCATAAAAGGTAAGGAGATTCCAGAGATTGCTCCGACGAGACCTTGTGTTACGGTTGCGAGGGATTGGGTATGCCCGCGAAGAGAGGATTTCGAGACTTCGGCGACGATGGGCCAGGCTACGGAACCAATGGTGGATTGGTATGTGAAGGACCAGATTGCCATGAAGGCTACTTGTACCCATATTGCCTTTTTGGATGGGATTACTGCGGAGATGCCGATGAGGAAGAGGGCTGAGGCGAGGGTTATGCAGCCTGGGGTTTGTTAGTTGAGGTGTCTTGAAGGGGGAGAGTGGGTTTACCATAGAGAGCAGTGTTACGACGACCGAAGCGTTCGACGAATATCCAGCCTGCCATGTTCCCTAGCAGCATGAGGAAAGAAAGCATAACCGTCGCATCGAAAGAAGAGGATTCGCTCAATCCACCCAGTTGGAGGAAATACGCCATATATCTACCCCTCAATTAGCCTTTCTCATCTCTTCTGCAGAAATTGGGAACCATACCCGATAATCCACCCAATCCCACAAATCGACTGTATAAAAAATGTCGACATGGCAATCAAAGTACGTTTCGAATTCTTCCCTCTAAAACACTCCCTGAAAGAAGCCTCCCTCTCAGTGCTAGCCTGAGTCTCTAGATCCACCTGTATAGAAGCAATATACCCAGCCACATCAAACTCCTTCCCATGCAACTTCCTCACATTCTCCCTCGCCTTCTCCATTCGTCCCTGCGATACGAGATGATACGGGGACTCGGGGAACCAAGGAAGTGCCAACAATGCCACGCCCGCAAACACCCATTGTATACCGAAGAGGATGCGGTATGCATTCGGACCGTTCGAATATTGTGTTTGTCGCATGACCACATATGCCAAACATTGCCCAAGGACTAAGCTCCAATTCACAGCCGCCGTAACGGATCCTCGTAATGCGAAGGGTGCGATTTCAGCGCAGTAGGTAGGGGCGATGGTGATGAAGACTCCGAGGGGAATACCGGAGAGGATTTTTCCACCAAATAGCATTGGCATATCTCCTGGGGAGGAATACCATTGTAGGAATACGCCTGCGATACTCAATGCTGCTCTAGGTTTAGCATAGACCAGGCAACTCTCCTCGCCATGAAAATAACTCACAGTATGAAACGAACATGCAGATTTGTCTCCCCCATCGTTTTGCGACAAATCCAGCGCCCATTCCTCCAACGAGGAGGCCGAATAGACTTGCTGCTCCTAGACCCAATTGCCATATTACTGGGATGATGAACTCGCCTTTCTTGAAATTGTCGTTTCCGTAGTCTATTCGAAATTGTTTGATCGCGAGGACGATCTAGCCATTTCCAAATTAGAAAGGAGTTCTCCACGTAGCTGCAAGAGCAAGAAGGTAGGTGTGGCATACCGAGCTAGCAAGCCCATCATACCCCCACATTATGCAACTGAACAGCGAGAAGAAGCCTGAAAGCACATCAGAACCACATCTAAACCACAATCCCCAGAGTATACATACACCACCCCAAAGCTTTGGGGTTCGCCTTTATCGCCTCCTTCCATGATTCCTGGTGTTGCGCCGTATTAAAGGCTCTCGCGAGATTAATCCGTATCTCCTCGTCCTCTGGTAACTTTTTGAATCCCTTGATGTCAGAATCGCGATCGCCGCCCATTGTTTGCAACTCCATATCTGCTTCCCTCCCTTGGTCTTGTTTGCGAAAAGTAATTTAATAAGAAACGAACGAGCGAAAGTGAAAAGGAACAACCCCACAAAAACCACTCTCTCCCTCTCGAATTCTGGGGATGGCGGGAGATCAGTGGGTATTTATTTGGGTGGTCTGGTCTGGTCTGGTCTGGTCTGGTCCGGTTTGGTTTGGTTCTGGTTTCCCTACGTCAGGAATTCTCTTGGCGTGTCTGCGACAGTCTCAACAATCGTGGAGTTTCGTGTTGGTTGGAATGGAGGTGAAGAGGACATTATATGAAACCGTCCTCGCCTTCCTTCATGAGGCGTGGGCTGACGGTACTTTGGAAGTTGGTTCAGACGTCGTGAGGTCGGCCGAATAGGATGAATGGGATGCTTTGTAACTAGCCGTCCCGATGAGGGCATCGCATTGATTGCTATTCCGCACCATTGGGTATGACCGCATGAGCCATCATGAGTGATATTTACGTTATTTTTTTGCTTGGGGGTTCTTGGTGTGGAAGGAGCCTAAATTGGCAGCCGTTGGTGGGGATTGGAAGGAAGTACGAGGTACGAGGTACTTTTGGTAATTATCTAGTCAGCTTTAGGTGCAACATATCCATGGATACCACCACAGGCATACAAAAAGAAGCGAGCCCGAGCCTTAGGAGGGCTAGGTTATAACGTTATGACTAGCCCTCCTAAGGGCTATATGACTCGTCTAACGTTGGTATAACCACGTCGCCTTCTAAGCTTTGTTAGCGCGTAGGTATCACGTGTAAAATCGGCCTTTAACGGTATTAAAAGAAACGTAACTAAAAGAACTAAAAAGTATTATATATTAATTAATTAAATATATATTTCTATATATACGTTTAGTAGATAATAGAGTAGAAGGCTTAAAAGAGATAAGTTCTAGAGATATTTAATATATAATAGAATAAAAGAATTATATTTTAAATAGTTTTTTAAACTAGAAGTATATAAGTAATTAATTAAGTATTTAAAAAGATTAGTTTAAAGAAGATTTTTAGTCTATTATATACTAGAAGTAGGTGGTTTTTAATAGACTAAAAGTATATAAATAAATAATTAATTTACTAGAAGAGTTATATAAAAGAGGACTTTTAGTCTATTATATACTAAAACTAGGTGGTTTTTAGTCTATAATAGACTAAAAGTATATAAATAAATAATTAGTTAATTAGAGAGATTATATTAAAGAGGACTTTTAGTCTATTATATACTAAAAGTAGGTGGTTTTTAGTCTATAATAGACGAAAAGTATATAAATAAATAATTAGTTAATTAGAGAGATTATATTAAAGAGGACCTTTAGTCTATTATATACTAAAAGAAGGTGGTTTTTAGTCTATAATAGACTAAAAGTATATAAATTAATAATTAGTTAATTAGAAAGATTATATTAAAGAGGACTTTTAGTCTATTATAGACTAAAAGTACGTGGTTTTTAGTCTATAATAGACTAAAAGTATATAAATAAATAATTAGTAAATTAGAAAGATTATATAAAAGAGGACTTTTAGTCTCTTATATACTAAAAGTAGATAGTTTCTAGTATATAATAGACTAAAGGTACGTGGTTTTTAGTCTATAATAGACTAAAAGTATATAAATAAATAATTAGTAAATTAGAAAGATTATATAAAAGAGGACTTTTAGTCTATTATATACTAAAAGTAGATAGTTTCTAGTATATAATAGACTAAAAGTAGCAGGTTTTTAGTCTATAATAGACTAAAAGTATATAAATAAATAATTTATTAATTAGGAAGATTATATTAAAGAGGACTTTTAGTCTATTATATACTAAAAGTAGGTGGTTTTTAGTCTATAATAGACTAAAAGTATATTAATAAATAATTAGTTAATTAGAAAGATTATATTAAAGAGTACTTTTAGTTTGTTATAGACTAAAAGTAGATAGTTTCTAGTATATAATAGACTAAAAGTAGGAGGTTTTTAGTCTATAATAGACTAAAAGTATATAAATAAATAATTAGTTAATTAGAAAGATTATATTAAAGAGGGCTTTTAGTCTATTATATACTAAAAGTAGGTGGTTTTTAGTCTATAATAGACTAAAGGTATATAAATAAATAATTCAGTTAATTAGAGAGATTATATTAAAGAGTAGTTTTAGTCTATTATAGACTAAAAGTAGGTGGTTTTTAGTCTATAATAGACTAAAAGTATATAAATAAATAATTAGTTAATTAGAGAGATTATATTAAAAAGGACTTTTAGTCTATTATATACTAAAAGTATAACGGCACGAAATACACATAACTATAGTAGAGGCATATAGGAGTGTATATAGTAGAATAACGTATATAGATACTAAGCACTAATACAAAAGAAAATAATAACTATCCTTTTACTATACTAAACATAAACGTCTATATATAAGAAGGTTAAAAGCTTCTAAGTTCTAATAATAATAATAACTAAGCCCTACCTAATATAGCTAATACTAAATAACAAGAGCCAAAAAGCTAAATATATAACCTCTAATCCTTTAGAAAGCTAAACATATAATATCTAAACCTTAATCCCTTCTATATATGAATATCAGACATTAATACCTTTAACACTTCGCTTATATAAGTATTAGTTATTTATAATCTCGGCCTCAGAGGTATTAAGAGTATTAGTACTACTTAGAGGTATTAGTAGTTTTACAAATACTAATAATTTAGAATAGTACTATTATATAATAATCCAGCTATTATATAATAATCTAGGATAGCATACTATTATATCCCCTCTCCTTTAAAAAGACTTGTCTCAAGTCTTCAGTTAATAATCAGCATAATATTAAGTTAATTAGAGTATTATTTATCTTTTTATTATAAAGAATATAAAAGTCTTACTATTATAATATCTAGTAGTCAAGATAGAGTTAATAGCTAATAGTATTATTATTTAAAAGCTAATTACTCTTTATTTACTACTATATATTATATAATAATAAGATGCAAACAAAAGAGAAGCTAATAATTAGCTAGTAAGTAGAAAGTAGTATACTACTATAAAGTTATTATGTTCTTACTATTATTATATATTATAATAGTAATTATTAAGTAATAAATAACAATCGTAAAGCAACAGCTATTATTATAAGTAGTATATTAGTAAGCAACTTTTCTCTAATTCTAACTTCTCTCCTTCTTTTCTTTTTATCTAAATAATATAAACAATAAAAATACCTTCTGATTAGGTATATTCTTATATACTAACTTATCTCCTAGAACATATATATATATTATATATATATATATAAAAGTAAGTTCTTCCCTCCTTAATTAGACCTAATTCAAGGCTAATCTAATATAGTAAAATACCTCTTCTATATCCTCCTAATATACTTTCAGCTACTTACTAAGTCTACTACGTTTAATGCCTTTAAGTAAAATCTTAGAACAGAGATTACGTATACGCTTTTAAGAAGCCGAAGTCAAAGAAGTACAAGTACTATATAGAGTAGAATACTATATATATTCTAGTAAGTTTAATCCTAAATATATACTAAATCTGTTCTAACTTAGGTAGTTACTATAGTTTATTAAGAAGGAGTTTAATAAGCTTTAAAGTAAAAAGGAGAAGAGAGAGGTTAAGAAGGCTACTAAGGCCTTAGATAAGGTATTAGTTGTTACTAGTACAAAGGTACTAAAGAATAGTTTAAAGGTATAGTTTACTCTCTTAGAAGAGACTTAAATACTTCGTACTAAGGTTACTATAAGTACCCTTTACTTATTAGAGAGGTTTTAGTTACTAATATTTAATAATCCTTATACTATATTATAGAGAGTAGGACCTCTATCTAAACCTAGGTTTAAGTCCTCTTTAAAGCCTACTTAAAGAGTTTATAAG
The DNA here is from genome assembly GCA_001414345.1 of Hymenoscyphus infarciens. Taxonomy (NCBI): domain Eukaryota; kingdom Fungi; phylum Ascomycota; class Leotiomycetes; order Helotiales; family Helotiaceae; genus Hymenoscyphus; species Hymenoscyphus infarciens. The sequence goes on along the minus strand of LLCB01000559.1, from coordinate 7,391 downwards.
CGTCCTTTTCAAAGCTGGTTATAGGAGGTCGCTAAGGTAAGAAGCGTTTCTATAAGGAGAAGGTAGTAGAGAAAGAGCTAATTTAGACTCCTTATACTTAGAAGAGTAGAGAAGAGAATAATAAGTCGAAGGAAGAAGAGGCTATAGCCTAGAAAGGGTTAGTAAGCTCTATTTTAATAGTAACTTAGTCTTAGTTCTTTACTTTATTAATTTTAAACATTCCTACTAGTTAGTGTTTTATCTTAGGTTTTTATTATAAGTTCCTTATTAAAGGTAACTAGAATTAGAGAGTATTAATATTATAAATTAACTCTTTTACCTAATTCTTATCTAATTCCTATATGTTAAGCTATTTAAAGAGGTGTTAAGGTAGTCCTAGCTCTTCTAGATATTTAGTATAAAAGTCTCTTAGATAATATAGTAAACCCTAAAAATTATCTATAAGATACTAAGTAGAATCTAAATCGTATCTAACCTATTTTACCTAATACTATAGCTATCTTCTAAAAAGTCTACTACTAAGTATTTCTTATATCTTCTATTCTTATATACCTTTAATAATATCTAATAAGAGCTCTAAAGCCTCTTATTCTAATAAAGGGGTGTTTAGATCCTTTAAAAGTATATTAAAAGTAAAAATATTATAAATTAATAAGCTTTTAAGAAGTTTTAGCCTATAGAAGTGTCTTATATATTCTAGTATTTTAAAAGGTCTTATCTACTATTTAGTAAGCTTTTAGCTAAGACGATTTGTCTTAAGATTCTTAATAGATAAGTAGACTTTATTTCTAATATCCTAGTTAATAGCTCTTTAGTACTAGTTTATATTATCCTCTATCTTTTTCTAAGCCTTATCTATATTATCTTTAGCTATCCTCTAAGTAGAGTATATATATTAAGCTACTTCTACTACCTTATTATAGTTAAGTCGTTCCTAGAGAATAGAAGTCTTTAGCATATTCTAGTCCTATAAAGTCTTTAGGTTAAGTCTAAACTTAAGCTAATAAGAGGTTATACTAATAAATAAGTATAGAAGTATTATTTATACTCTATCTATTAAAAGGATTAATTTACTCTAGTTATCTTAATAGTAGGTTATAAAGGGTCTTAGTCTCTAATTAATATATTAGTTTATTATCTTTATTTATCTATCTATCTATTTATAGTAGGTAGTACTAAGCTTAAGCTTAACACTAATTATTTAATAAAATTTAATCTAAAATAATAATATAAATTAAAGTCCTTAATCAAACGTAATCGATTTAAAGTAGTAGCTAAAATAGTAAATCTATTAAATAAAAAGTTTAACTAGTCTTTTAGCGTCTATAGTCAAGTAATAGAGTATTAATACTAAATCCTTTCTAAGTTAGTTAATAAATACTAATATAATATCAAATCTGTATTTATTCTTTAGAAATAATTTAAAGTCTATATATAAATATTATATAAGATAGTTAGGTATAGGTAGAAGGTAAAGAAAGCCTTATTACTTAGTTTATTAAGAGTAGGAGTATTTATAGACTTAATAATTCCTTATATACCTCTTATAGTTTAAAAACATTCTAGCCTAGTAGTAGTATTATATTAATAACTAGTATATCTTTTTTATACTTAAGTAAGTACTAGATACTTAGTTATAGACTTCTTAGATCAGTTTTATATAGAGTTTAGTATTCTTTTAAATATAAAGTCGATTCTTAAAGAGTAGTAAATTATCTAATAAAAGGTAGTATTTATCTAAAAGTTAATAATATTCTTTCTAAAAAGAGTATAGATTATCTTCCTTTAACTTTTAAATTATATCTAAACTTATTCCTAGAATATCATCTAACTAAATTATATTAAAAGAGGTAGACTATTCTTATAAAAAAGTCTAAGTAAGTTCAGCGTTAATTTAAGAGTCTAAACAATTAAGTGTTAAAAGAGTATATAAGTAGCTATCTACTTTAGCTTAATTATAGATTTTTAGGTCTTACTTACATTAGGTTAATATATCTACTTTTTAATTACTCTTCTTAGATATAAATTAGATCTAGAAGTTAAAGTCTAATAGAAACTCTATCTATTAGACTTACTTAGCTATAAGTAGCTTAGTTATTATAAAGTATTCTAATAATCTATAATCTAAATATATATTAATATACTTCTAACATAACATAAGTTTAAAGCGCTATTTCTTAAAAGCTTCTATAATAGTAGATAGCTCTTTATTATAGATCTCTTAGTTTAATTCGTAGTTAACTAAGATATATAAGTAGAACCTAATAGAGTACTAAAAGCTATTATATTATTATAAGAATATACCTACTATTACTCCTTCTAAGGAGTCTATTTCTACCTTTATATTATAATCGAGGTTAAAGTAGTATAAGGTTTATATAGTAAGTAGCTAAGTCCTTAGTACTTTAAAGGCTTCGTTATATTCAAGTGTCTATAAAAACAGCTCTATAAGATATATTATTATAGTTAAAGGTTTAGCAATTTTAGTATAATCTTTAATAAATTATTTATAGAATCCTATAAACCCTAGATAAGACTTTACACCTATTATAGTATTAGGTTAAACCTAGTTTCGTAAAGTCTCTACTTTTTCTAAGTTAACTTTAAATCCTTTTATAGTTAAGATAAATCCTAAGTATTTAACTCTAGTAATATTAAATTTACTTTTCTTAATATCTACTTAAAGTCTTACTTCTTAAAGCTAATTTAGAACCTTCTTAACTTATTTCTTATATTCTTTAATAGTATCTAAATAAATTAAAATATCGTCTAAGTAGGTAATATAGAAGTTATCTAGATAGTCGATTAAGACGTTGTTTATATAACGTTAATAGGTAGTAAGGCTATTATAAAGTCTAAAAGAGAGGACTTTATATTTATATATACTATACCTAGTTTTAAACGTAGTTATCTCTTCTAAGTCAAGGTTTATTTAAATATAATAGAAAGCTTATCTAATATCTAATTTAGTAAAGATTTTAGCTATCCTTATCCTAGAAAGAAGCTCGTCAATATAAGAGATTAGATAGAGATCGTTTTAGGTTAAAGCGTTTAGCTTCTTATAATTAATATAGAACTATAACTTATTACTATTAGCCTTTTTAACAAAGAGTATAAGAGAGGCGAAAGAGCTATTACTATTAATAATAAACCTCTTATCTAGGTTCTTTATAAAATACTCTTTTATAGCCTTAAGCTTAGCAGTTAACTATTAATATAGAGGCAAAAAGGAGTTAGGAAGTAGCTTATTTAAAATAATCTTATAATTATATTTATAGTAAGAAGGAAGCTTATTAGAAGCTACTTTTAAGAACACGTCTTTATAGAATAAGTAATACTTTAAGAGTTAGGCCTATATTAGAGCCCTTATCTTATCGTCGTCTTAGAGAGAGGCTAATCTCTTATTAATAACCTGATCTAGCTTATAGAGGCTTATTATATAAAATTCTAAATTAAGCTATTTTATATTATAATATATTACGTTAGTACTTATTTTATAAATAAAGGAGTGTAGAGTCTAGTCTTTTAAGACTATACTAGTAGTTTATAAGAGCTTTAAACTAAAGTTAGATGTTAAAATTTTAAGAGGTATTATTATAGATAAAAGTAATAACTTAGCTATATATATAAGTCTACTCTTTTTATATCTTTCTTATTACTAGATAGTATATTCTCTTTAGTTTATATCTAACTAGTGATTTAAAAAAGGTTTCTAGTTCTAGCTAGAAAGAGAAAGTAGAATTTCCTTACTATAGTAGAGAGTCGAGAGATATTTAGCTAGCTAAGTAATCTAGTTCTTTAAGAAGTTGAGGAAAACTTTAAAATAGTTTAACTACTTATTACTAATAATTAAGTCTTATTATCTAAAGTCTAGGATAATAAAGAAATAGTTATAAATATAACGTTTATCTACGTTTAAATATAGTTATATAAACTAATTTACCTAGCTTTTAGTACTATTATTATATCTATAAATAGATACTAAATAAGGTAGTTTCTAGATCTTTAAACCTATTACTTTTAATAATTATAAAGCTAGGGGTTAATTTAGAAATAGGTACCTATTTACTTCTATATCTACTAAAGCTTATATTTTAATACTATATCCCTATATACTAAGAGTAGTATTTATAAGAAACTGTTTTCCTCTTATAAGCTTAGAAAGGTTGAGTCTAGATAGATTATATTTATATAGGCTTAGAAAGGTATTTTTATCTAAGCTTCTTCGTTTTCCTTCTAACTTAGGTTAGAGTTAGAGTACTTTTTAGGTAGTTATTCTTCTTTAGGTTAATTATCCTCCTTTATCTTATTAATACTAGGTAGATTAGAATAGTTAGGCTTAATATACCTAGGTTTCTTATAATTATAATACTTTATACTAGTAGAGAGTTAGTCTATAAACAAAGTCTTTAATCTTTTACTAATAGAAGAGAGTTTAGAAGATTAAGAAGTTTTTTAAGAAGTAGTATAAAGTCTATATAAGAGTAGTAAGAGTTTTATTAAGGAACTAGATAAGGTTTAGTTAGTATTAGGCTTTTAGTATAATAAGCTTATTATAACGGGTTTTTTAGTACTTATTATACTAGTTATATATAACTTAGTATTATAACGCCGTTTCTTATCTATAAATAATAGGTCTTTTACTATCTTATTAAAGTTAGTATTCTAGTACCTTTTACTATTAACTAATTAGGTTTAGAGTTAAAGTATAAGCTTATCCTATATATAGTAGAACTTATCTTACTTAGATACTTCTTTAAGTATTACTATACTTAAAAAGCAACTTTTAAATTCTATAAAACTTTCTCTTATATAACCCTTCTATTCTATCTAAAGAGACTAAAAAGCGTTCTAGGCATCCTTCTTCTTATAACTTATTAGATAATAAGTATTAAGAAGCTCGATTATCTCTTTATAGTTCTTAAATACTATCTTACTTATATTAGACTCGTATTAAGGCTCTAAGTAGTTCTAGGTAAGTTTCGTTATCGTTCTCTAAATAAGGGCTTTACGAGTTAAAGGCGTCTAATAATAGTTAGCGTTTATATAAAGTCGATTATATATTAATATTCTCTATTACTTATACGTAAGTAAAACGCTATTATCTAAAAGTTTAATTTTTTCTATAATCTTACTTTTAATAGATTAAAGGGCTTTTAAAGTGCTTTTAGGTTATAGGCGTAGAGTAGGTCGTTCTAAGGAAGGAATATTAGAAGTAGAGTCTTATCTATAATAGCAGTTTAAAGAGGTAGAAGGAGGTATATATATAGGTTAGATAAGACTTAGACTTTAGTTGTTATTTAGTAGATGTCGACTAATTTACTATACTAGGTCTAATAATTAGGTAATCTAATCATCTTACTCTAAAATTCTCTATTCTTTTTCTTAATCCTTAGCCTCTATAGCTTAGATTATACCCTATATCTCGTCTATATTAAAGAAGTCCTATTAATCTCTCTAGCTTCTAAGTACTAGGCCTTTACCTTTATTATTCTTAGGTTTCTTACTATTCTTAGAGGTATAGTACCGAGTCGGGGACCTTTTAGTAGAGGCTTGACTTTGTTCCTTAAGAGAGCGCTCTACGCTTAGAAGCAGAGCTTAGAAGAGACTAGAGGTCGCTCTAGATTCTAACATATTAAATATTAAATTAGAAGGGAGAGGTAGGATTAGATTCAAAAGCCTTCTAGATAACTATTATAAGTTAGCTTATTTACTAAATCTAGAGTTATTAGAACTCTTAGGAAATACTTAGCGTATTCTAATCTCTTAATATATACTAAAACACGATTTATACTAGCTATTTATATAGATAATAAACCCTACTATTACTAGCTATCTAGGTGGTCTTTAATTACTCGGCTATATAAGAATGTTATTATAATATTCTAAATAAGAAGTAGTAATAAGCTTAAAAAGAGATATTATTAAAGCTATTACTAGTAAAGAATAGTTATTATTTTTATATAATAGTACGAAATATATATAACTATAGTAGAGGTATATAGGAGTACATATAGTAGAATAACGTATATAGATACTAGGTACTAATATAGAAGAAAACAATAACTATCCCTCTACTATACTGAATATAAACGTCTATATATAAGAAGGTTAAAAGCTTCTAAGTTCTAATAATAATAATAACTAAGCTCTACCTAATATAGCTAATACTAAATAATAAGAGCTAAAAAGCTAAATATATAACCTCTAATCCTTTAGAAAGCTAAATATATAACATCTAAACCTTAATCCCTTCTATATATAAATGTTAGACATTAATATCTTTAGCACTTTGCTTATATAAGTATCAGTTATTCGTAATCTTAGTCCCAGGGGTATTAGAGGTATCGGTACTACTTAGGGGTATCGGCAGTTTCACGAATGCCGACAATTTAGAATAGTGCTGTTATATGATAATCCAGCTGTTATATAATAATCTAGAATAGTATACTATTACAAAAAGTAGATGGTTTTTAGTCTATAATAGACTAAAAGTATATAAATAAATAATTAGTAAATTAGAAAGATTATATTAAAGAGTACTTTTAGTCTATTATAGACTAAAGGTAGATGGTTTTTAGTCTATAATAGACTAAAAGCATATAAATAAATAATTTCTTAATTAGAAAGATTATATTAAAGAGGACTTTTAGTCTATTATAGACTAAAAGTAGGTGGTTTTTAGTCTATAATAGACTAAAAGTATATAAATAGATAATTAGTAAATTAGAAAGATTATATTAAAGAGTACTTTTAGTCTATTATAGACTAAAAGTAGGTGGTTTTTAGTCTATAATAGACTAAAAGTATATAAATAGATAATTAGTAAATTAGAAAGATTATATTAAAGAGTACTTTTAGTCTATTATAGACTAAAAGTAGGTGGTTTTTAGTCTATAATAGACTAAAAGTATATAAATAGATAATTAGTAAATTAGAAAGATTATATTAAAGAGTACTTTTAGTCTATTATAGACTAAAAGTAGGTGGTTTTTAGTCTATAATAGACTAAAAGCATATAAATAAATAATTTCTTAATTAGAAAGATTATATTAAAGAGGACTTTTAGTCTATTATAGACTAAAAGTAGGTGGTTTTTAGTCTATAATAGACTAAAAGTATATAAATAGATAATTAGTTAATTTGAAAGATAATATTAAAGAGAACATTTAGTCTATTATAGACTAAAAGTATATAAATAAATAATTAGTTAATTAAAAAGATTATATTAAAGAGGACTTTTAGTCTATAATAGACTAAAAGTATATAAATAAATAATTTCTTAATTAGAAAGATTATATTAAAGAGGACTTTTAGTCTATTATAGACTAAAAGTAGGTGGTTTTTAGTCTATAATAGACTAAAAGTATATAAATAGATAATTAGTTAAT
>LLCB01000558.1:0-22830 GCA_001414345.1 Hymenoscyphus infarciens | reverse complement strand
TCTATACTAAGTTCTAATAACTTATAGATAAAGCTAAAGTTCTCTTATAAGACTAGGTAGAAGACTTATAGAATAAGTTAACTCTTATACTATACTAATCTCTTATTATTACTAAGTTCTAAGCTAAGAGAGATATAAACTCCTTTTATAATCTTATAAGTAGTATTAATAGTAACTTCTAAAATCTTACTTCTTAAAGAGTATAAGTAATAAACTTTCTTTCTACTCTAAACCTATATACGCCTACTTCTACGCTTACTAGCTCTTCTTCTTTTATAACCTCTTTTATCTCTTTTAAACGCTTTAACGCCTCTATTATAAATAACTGCTTAACTCTAGGACTATTAGATAAGTACTTTAACTATAGTAAGCCTAGTTATTATATTAAGAATTATCTAAAGCTAAGGATATATAGAGTTAACTTTAAAGAGCTTAAAGGAAAAGATACTAGCTTAGAGTTAGGAAATAAAGAAGCTTAAAAGAAGACTCCTTTTTAGGTAAATATAGGATTAATCTTTTTAAGATTAATCTATAGTTATTAATTAGTAGAAAAGTATTTACTTTACTTAGTATAATAACTATTAATAGATTTAGTATATAAACTACTACCTTTAGTAACCTTAGAGTAAATACCTTTTCTTTTATAAATATATAACTTAGTTATAACCTTATAAAGTTTTATAGTTTAAAGACTAAAAGACTTCTTACTTCTATTAAGATTTATAGATATAATAGAGAAATTAGGAGTAAAGCTATATACTATCTCTTTTTAAATTATATCTTAGATAGTTATAAATTCTTTAATATACTATTTATCCTCTTAGACTTAGGTTTATATAATATTATCCTTAGCTAGAAGTTCTTTAAGTACTTTTATATTAATATTAATATAACTTATTAGAAACTACTTTAGTTTAATAACCTTAAGCCTTACTTCTCTACTTAATAGCTAACTCCTCTCTCTTAAGACGTTATACGACTAAAAGACTCTATACTCTCTTACTAAGATAAAGCTAATACTTATAACTAAGCTATAGAAATAGATAAATAGCGTTAATAAAGTAGAAGGCTCTTAGAGCTTATAGATTATCTTAAAATTAATACTATAACTCTAGCTAGTTATACTCTAACTATATATAGTAGAGAAGGCTATAAGTTCTTAATATAAGTAAAATACTAGGTTATAAAGAAAGAACTTAAAGGCGTTATAAAGAAGGTACTTACTCTAGTATACTATTAGAAACCCTTTATCTTAAAGAAGTTAGACTCTATTATTAATATTTTAGCTATTTTAGTTATAGAAATATATTATTACTTACTCTAAGAGAATAGTAAGATGTTTACTATAAGTATATATAAAATTAATACTATTATAGCTAATTAAGAACTAGATATAGTCTCTAATATTACTCTTCTTAATAAGTACTAGGACTTTAAAGAGGTATTTTCTAAGGCTGTCTTAGATACTCTCTTACCTTACTAATACTATAACTATAAGATTAATCTTAAAGGTTTAAATACCTTTAGATATTTCTCTCTATATAAGATATCTATAGAAGAGTTATTAGCTATAAAGGAATATATCTTAGAGAATCTCTATAAAAGGTTTATTAAATATAACTAGTCCTCTTTTACTACTCCTATTCTATTTATAAAGAAAGTAGATAGAAGGCTACGTTTTTATATTAACTTCTAAAAACTTAATAATCTTACTTAAAAAGACTACTATTTATTACTTCTAATTAATAAAACGCTTATATATATTAGTTAAGCTTATATTTTTACTAAGCTAGATATCTAGTAAGCCTTCTACTATATATAAATAGATTTAGACGCTAAGGAATTAACTACTTTTTATACCTATTATAGAACGTATAAGTATAAGGTCTTACTATTTAGTCTAATAAATAGCCTATCTATCTACTAGTATTATATAAATAACGTCTTATTTAACTATCTAGACGACTTTTACTCTACTTACTTAGATAATATCCTTATCTATTTATTAAACGTTCTTAAATATAAAGAGTATATATAAAAAGTCTTTTAATATCTTAAGAATACTAGGTTATAAGTTAATATTAAGAAGATAAAATACCTTAGATTTATTATTAATACTAATAGTATTAAAGTAGACCTTAAAAAGGTCTTAGTAATATAGAAATAGTAAGCTCTAGAGATAGTAAAAGGTGTTTAGAACTTCCTTAGTTTTTATAACTTTTATTAAAGGTTTATCTAGAACTATAGTATAATTATAAAGCCCTTAGTATATCTAATATAGAATAATATACCTTTTAATTTTAATAAAGAGTATTAAGAAGTGTTTAAAGACTTAAAGATAGTACTTACCTCTATACTAATTCTCTACTACTACTCTTTTAATCTTCTTACTATAATTAAGATAAACGCTTTAGATAGAATTATTACTAGAGTATTATAATAATAATAAGCTAATAGAGAATAGTACTCTATAGCCTACTTTAGTAAGACTATGTCTCTAGCTAAGTATAACTACGAAATATATAATAAAGAGCTACTTACTATTATATACTTACTTATAGAATAGAGACTAGAACTATAAAGTATTTATTTAAAAATCTATATTTATACTAATTATAAGGCGCTTAAGTACTTTATAACTACTAAGTAACTTACTACTTATTAAGTAAAGTAGGTTAAAGCCTTAGCTAAGTACTATTTTATTATTATATTCTATTTAAGATATAAGAATAGTAAGATAGATGTTTTAACTTATAAAGTAAATAAGATATACTTATAAAAGGAACTTAAAGAGTAGTACTAGACTTATATACTCTTAATAAAGAAATAAGTTAATATAGAAGTACTTAAAGACCTAGGGGTTAAAATAAGCTTAATTATACTAGCTCTAGTTAATAATAACTACTTCTAAGAATTATTTATACTTTTAGAATAAATCTACTAAGTAAATAAGGATATTATAATACTTTAAGCTATATAAGTATAAGCTAAAACTAATATTAATTCCTTATATACCTTAGAGAAAGGCTTTTTACTTTACTAAAACTACTTAGTAGTACTAGATATAGATATGCTAAGAATAGACCTAATTTAAGAGGCTTATAATTAGATACTTTTAGCTTATCTAGAGAGAGATAAGATCTACTAGATTCTACGTTTAAGATATATCTAGTAAAATATAAAAGCTAATATTATAAGATATATATAAAACTGTTATAATTATAGAAGAGCGGACGTTTCTTAAGATAAAATACCTAGCTATCTATATCTACTCCTAGTACTACTACGTATATAGTAATATATAGCTATAGATTTTAAGTCCTTTCTAGTTAATAAGTATAGTTATAATAACGTATTTATAGTAATAGACTACTTATTTAAATAGTCTATTTTAATACTCTACTATAAGAATATTACTTTTAAATAGATAGTAAGGTTATATATTAAACACGTTCTATAATACTATAGGATTCTAGAAAGTATAATATTAGATAGAGGCTCTTACTTTATTACCGCGTTCTAGAGAGAGTTTACTTAAATCCTAGGTATTTAGCTTCGACTCTTAACTATAAACTATACTTAAATAGATAGCTAGATTAAGATTATAAATTAATATCTTAATTAGTGCTTATAGTTATATATTAATTATTATTATACTAATTAGTCTAAGATCCTTCTAATAATAGACTATATATAGTTAGTACTACTTTATAGTATTATTAGAATATCGCCTTTTAAGTTATAAAAGAGATATATATTAAGAACTTCGTTTAACTAGTAAATACTAGAACTAGCTAATATAAAAGAACAGCTATTATAAGAAGAGGCTATAGTAGTTATAAAGATAATCTAAGAGGTCTTAGACGTTAGCTAAGTAAATATATTAAAAGCTTAATAGAAGAAGAAATAAGATATAAATAAATATAAATAAGACGTTGATTTTAGAGTAAGAGATATAGTCTTTATTATAATAAAGAACTAGGTAACTTAATAACTAAGCTAAAAGCTAGACTACTAGATAGCTAGCCTTTTTAAGATTCTTAAAGAAGTAGGTTCTACTTTCTAATTATAACTACTAGCTTTTATTAAAGTTTACTCTATCTTTACTTTTAAGAAGTTATATAAGGCTATAGACGATCTCTTACTAGGATAGGTAGTTATACTACCTCTACTAATTATTATAAACGAAGAAGAGAAATAGGAGGTTAAAGAAATACTAGCTAGTAAGAAGAGATAGTAGTCTCTCTATTACTAAATTAAGTAGAAAGGCTATAATAAAGACCTTAATTAGTATCTAGCTTAATAACTAATATATATGCTATAACTAGTAGAGAGGTTCTATTTAAAGAAGCTAAAAATAGCTAGTCTCTTAAAAGCTCTTCTATTATAGAAAATAGTATATAAGGCTAGGAGAGAGGATTATAGTAAGCTAGAGCTTAATACTCCTATATTAAAAGAGAATAAAGCTGCTTAGTTATAGAGAGCTCTTTTAAAAGAGAGATAGTATAATAGTCCTAGTTATATATATTACTTACGTAACTAGGTTAGCCTAAGGCTTTACTAAGGCTTTGCTTAATATATATAAATAAAGCTAGAGTGTCTATACTCTTTGCTTTTCTCTTTAGTTTAGTTTTTCTTAATATTAGATACTATTCTATAAGCACTCTCTTTATATATTTATAGAGAGCTATTATATAAGCTAAATAGATACTAAGATAAAATATTAAAAATTTAATAATATAAATCTACTTTATTTATTACTTAATTCTTTAATAAAGTAACTGTGATAGCATACCATCCTGGATTATCATATAATAGCTGGATTATTATATGATAGCACTATCTGGAATTGTCGGTATTCGCGAAACTGTCGATACCCCTGAGTAGTGCCGATACCCCTGATACCCCTTTGGCTAAGATTACGAATAATCGATACTTATGCGAGCGAAGTACTAAAGGTATTAATGTCTGATATTTATATATAGAAGGGATTAAGGTCTAAATGTTATATATTTAGCTTTCCGAAGGATTAGAGGTTATATATTTAGCTTTTTAGCTCTTATTATTTAGTATTAGCTATATTAGGCAGGGCTCGGTTATTATTATTATTAGAACTTAGAAGCTTCTAACCTTCTTATATATAGACGTTTATGTTCGGTATAGTAGAGGGACAGTTATTGTTTTCTTCTATATTAGTACCTAGTATCTATATATGTTATTCTACTATATATACTCCTATATACCTCTACTATAGTTATGTATATTTCGTGTTGTTATATAAAAATAATAACTCTTCTTCGCTAGTAATAGCCTTTATAATATCTCTTTCAAGCTTGTTGTTACTTTTTTTATTTCAATTTCGATTCAGCCTCTAATTAGACTATAACAATATATTCTTAAATAGCTGGGATTCTAGAGATCTCTTAGACAGCTAGTAATAACAGGGTTTATTATCTATATAGATAGCTAGTATAAATCGTATTTTAGTACACGTTAAAGGATTAGAATATACTAAGTATTTCCTAAGAGTCTTAATAACCCTAGATTTAGTAAATAAGTCGACTTATAATAGTTATCTAGAAGGCTTTTAAATCTAACCTTACCTCCCTCTCCCCCCCTCTTAAATCGACAAAGATGTTGAACCTAGTTCCGTTACAAGGCGTTAAACGCCTTTCTAGAGCTACTCCTCTTTTTAAAAGCTACTTAAATAGTACCTATATACTAAGATTAAGAAGATCTCGATAAAACAATAGTTAAAGAGACTAGTAAGACTTCTTAGATATAGACCAGATGTGGTCGGTTATATAAGCTTTAAAAGTAGAGAATTAAGAAATAAGGAATTAGCTAGCTAAGCTAGAAAGACAGATAAGCGAGCTTATAATTTAAAGTTAATAAAACACTTCGCCTCCTAACTCTCCTTGATCCGATCCTCTTTTAAACCCTCGATCAAACCCTCTTCTACTTCTAAGCCTAAATTTATACCCTTTTCGGCTATAGGCAGCTGCCTCTAATACTTTCCAATAACCTTCTTCTAAGACTACCTCCCTTTTCAAAAGACCCTCTAAACTCTCTTAGATCTATAACTGTACACTAAGACCTAGAAGATCTTAATAGAATAATAAGTAAGACTTTTTAGATATAGACGATATATTAATAAGATAGTAGTATAAAAAAAAAAAAATAAAGGATAAAATGATCGATTAGATAAGATAGATATAATTATAAGCGAACTATAAAGTTAATAAACACTTTGTCTTTAAACCCTTATTAATCTAACCCTCTTTTAAACCTTTGTTCAAACCCTCCTTTGCTTTTTAAAGCTCACGTTTAGACCTCCTTCGTTTATAAGCCCCTGCTTCTAATAAACTTCCTACTACTTCTTAAACCTTAAATTAGATATAAATCAGTTAAAATACGCTTTTCGTTAGAATAAAACTTAGAAGTAAGCTCTTAATTAAGTTATTACTACCTTTTAACTAAACATTATCTAACTCTACTCTAAACTTTTCCTTTAAAAATACCTCTACTAGCGAATATTTAAAAAGACTATGGTTATAGACCGAGTCTCCGCTAGTATAAAGGTTAAAAGAGATAGAAGTTAAAATTAGAAGAAGAATATACTAAAGAAACTTTTATTGACTTCAAAAAGTTACTTTCTAAGTATAGCTATACTTAGAGAGATACTAGAATTAGAAAGGTTCTTTTATATATAGAATAAAATAAGATTATACCTTAGCTCTAAAACATGTCTACTACTCTTAAGAGACGCTAGAATTATAACTTCGCTAAGATAGTGAATGATCTTTTAGCTATAGATAAGGAGACCTGCTAAAACGCTAAGTTATAAGATATTAGTACTATAGTTTAGAATACTCCTCTATCTAGCTTTAAACTCTTTATAATATAATAGTGAATCGTCCTCTACTTTAGAAGTAGAATTAGAATCAGAAGATAATTAAGTTCTTAAGTACTTTAAAGAGAATAAGGCGGCCTATAGGCCTAAGTAACATAGTTTATATAATAGTACTAATAAATGTTATACTTAAAACTGTTCTTTTTATTATCTTAAATGTTAGATAATAATTTTAACTTTAATAACTTTAGTAATAACTCTTTTACTTTAACTAGTTAAAATAATACCTCTTTTATTATCTTAAACTTTAAATAGTAAAACTCTAATAACTTTAGAAACAACTTTACCTTTAACTATCTAAAACTCCTCTTTTTACTGTCTAGATACTTTAAATAGCGTTTTTAACATTTAGTAATAAACTCTTTTAACTATCTAAAATCCTACTAACTCTAATATAAGTCTTATAGTCTTTATATTCTTTCTTATATTCTTTATATTCTTACTTTCTTTTACTTTTAGTAGAGTTAAAAGTCTTTTTTTTATTTAAACTTTTGAATCAGATATAAATTAAATTAATATACTTTTGAAAAGATAGTAATCTCTTAGCTAAGTTATTACTATCTATAATATTATTGACTTTTCGTTTCCGACTTTACTCTAAGTCCTCGCCAACCTTAGTTTAGATAAACTTACTTTCTTTTATATCTAGTAGGCTAGATGTTTTATTTAAATTTAAATTAGATACAAATTAGTATACTCTCTAAGTAAGCTCTTAGCTAAGTTATTACTTTTATCTATAATAATATTACCTCTTAATATTTATATCTAAGTTAACTCTAAATTCAGCTCTAACTATTCTAAACTTTTTTAGACCTATACTCTTTTAGTAATTTAAATCAGATATAAATTAGTATACTTTCAAAGTAAGCTCTTAACTAAGTTATTACTACCTCTTAACTAAACGGCTTCTAACTCTACTCTAAATTCGCCTCTATCTCTATTTTAAGCTTTTTAAGCTTTTTAAACTTTTTAAACTTTTTAAACTTTTTAAATTTTAAGCTTTAAACTTTTTAAACTTTTTTCGACCTACTAGACAGGATTAGACTATACTCTTTTAGTAAACGCGAATACTTATACTTAATATTAAGGGATTAGAAACAAAGTCTCTTTTAGCTAGTATCTACAAAGTTGGTTACGATTTAGATCCTACTTAGTATCTTATAGATAATTTTTAAGGTTTACTATATTATTTAAGAGATTTTTATATTTAAAAGAGCTAGGACTACCTCGATACTTCTTTAAATAATTTAATATATAGGAATTAGATAAGAATTAGGTAAAAGAGTTAAATTTATAAAACTCTATTAATACCTTCTAATTCTAGTCACTTTTAATAAGGAACTTATAATAAAAACCTAAGATAAAACACTAACTAGTAGGAATGTTTAAAGTTAATAAAGTAAAGAACTAAGACTAAGTCACTACTGAAATAGGGCCTATATAGTCTCTCCTTCCTCTAACTTATTATCCTCCTCCTTACCCTCCTAAGCGTAAGGAGCCTAAATCAGCTCTTCCTCTACCTCCTCCTTATAGGGACGCTTCTTACCTTAGCGACCTCCTATAACCGGCTTCGGAGAGGACGCCTATAAACTCTTTAGGTAGGCTTTGAAGAGGACCTAAACCTAGGTTTAGATAGAGGTTCTACCCTCTATAGTATAGTGTAAGAACTGTTAAATATTAGTAACTAAAACCCCTTTGATAAGTAAGAGGTACTTATAGTAACCTTAGCGCGAAGCGCCCAAGTCTCCTCTAAGAAGGCGAACTATACCTCTAAACTATTCTTTAGTACCTCTACACTAGTAACAACTAATACCTTATCTAAGGCCTTAGTAGCCTTCTTAACCTCTCTCTTCTCCTCCTTACTTATAAGCTTATTAAACTCCTTCTTAATAAACTATAGCAACTACTTAAGTTAGAACAGATTCGGTATATATTTAGGATTAAACTTACTAGGATGTACACAGTATTCTACTCCACGTAGTACTTACACTTCTTCGACTTTAGCTTCTTAAAAGCGTATATATAATCTCTATTTTAAGATTTTACTCAAAGGCACTAAACGTAGTAGACTTAGTAAGCAGCTGAAAATGTACTAAGAGGATATGAAAGAGGCATTTTACTATATTAGATTAGCTTTAAATTAGGTCTAATTAAGGAGGGAAGAACTTACTTTTATATATATATATATAATATATATATATGTTCTAGGAGATAAGTTAGTATATAAGAATATACCTAATCAGAAGGTATTCTTACTATTTATATATTATTTAGATAAAAAGAAAAAAAAAAGAGAAGTTAGAATTAGGGAAAAGTCGTCTGCTAATATACTACTTACAATAATAGCTATTGCTTTACGATTGTTGTTTATCGCTTAATAATTACTATTATAACATACAATAATAGTAAGAATATAATAACTCTGTAGTAGCGTACTGCTTTCTACCTAATAGCTAATTATTAGTCTCTCTTTCGTTCGTATTCTATTGTTATATAGAGTAGTAAATAAAGAGCGATTAGCTCTTAAACAATAATACCACTAGACACTACAATAGCAAGAAAAGTTATATTCTTTACGATAAAAAGATAAATAATACTCTAATTGACCTAATACTATACTAATCGACTACTAAAGACTTAGGACAAGTCTTTTTAAAAGAGGAGGGATGTGATAGCATACTATTCTAGATTATTATATAATAGCTGGATTATTATATAACAGTACTATCTAGAATTATTAGCATTCGCGAAACTACTAATACCTCTAAGCAGTGCCGATACCTCTAATACCCCTTTAGCTAAGATTATAAATGACTAATACTTATATAAGCGAAGTATTAAAAGTATTAATATTTAATATTTATGTACAAAAGGGATTAAGGTTTAGATGTTATATGTTTAGCTTTTTAAAGGATTAGAGGTTGTATATTTAGCTTTTCGGCTCTTGTTGTTTAGTATTAGCTATATTAGGTAGGGCTCGGTTATTATTATTATCAGAACTTGGAAGCTTCTAACCTTCTTATATATAGACGTTTATGTTCGATATAGTAGAGGGACAGTTATTATTTTCTTCTGTATTAGTACCTAGCATCTATATACGTTATTCTACTATACGCACTCTTATATGCCTCTACTGTAGTTGTGTATATTTCGTGCCGTTATAGTAACTACTAATATATCTAAAGATATATAAATTAATATTACTAATCTAGAGACTTTTAGATCTAATATAAAGTCTATTTTAAAAGCTAATACTAATATAATAATATAAAGTATATACTGCTATTAAAGAGATATATAGAAGTATAACTTAGTAGAATAATATATAAGTATACTAGACTCTAATATAGAAGAAAAGACTAAATTAGCCTCTTATTATCTTAAGTAGTATAATAGTACGAAATATATACTATAGGAGAAGAGGTATATAAGAGTGCGTTCGAGACTAAATAACGTAAGTAGATACTAGGCTCTAATATAGAAGAAAAGGAAAAACTATCCCTCTCTAACTCTAGGAGTAGGCTACTATATATAAGAGGTTTAGACTATATAAAAGGGTCTAAAACTGACTAACGTTATACGTTGCCTACGTAACCTTCTTAAAACAGATAATATAAGATAATAACTGCTGAAACTCTATATATAGTAGGTACTTCTAGCTATCTAGGATAGTATACTATTATATCTCTCTCTCTTAAAAAAGACTTATCTTAAGTCTTCTCTTTCTTATTATTTAGAGCTGAATCGGAGTAGTATAAGTTATTATATTTATTATATTTTATTAATTTTATTAGTTTAAAGATATTAAACTTTATTATAAGCGAGATAAGATGTCGAGATATTGAATTTAGGTCTGAATTATAACTGAACTAATTTATAGATACTTATAAAAGAGACTTTATTCTAATCCTTTTATATTAAAGTAAGTATTCGCGTTTACTAAAAGAGTATAGTCTAATCTATCTAGTAGTTAGAGAAAGTTTAAAGTAGAGTTAAAAGCGAATTTAGAGTAGAGTTAGAAGTCGTTTAGTTAAGAGGTAGTAATAACTTAGCTAAGAGCTTACTTTAAGAGCGTACTAATTCGTATCTAAGTTGAATTTAAATAAAAGAAAGTAAAGAATATAAAGACTATAAGACTCTATACTAGAGTTAGCAGGGTTTCGGCTAGTTAAAGGCGAAGTTATTATTAAAGATGTTTTACTATCTAAAGTTTAGAATAATAAAAGAGGTAGTTTTAGCTAGTTAAATAAACTTAATACCGAAGTTATTATATTGTTTTATTCCCTTTAGAGTACTTAAAGACTTAATTGTCATCTTCTAATTTAGAAGAAGAGTCGCTATTAGATCGTAGAGAGTTTAGAGCTAGATAGGTATTCTGAACCGAAGTGTTTCTTAGTAAAGTTGTAATTCTAGCGTCTCTTAAATATAGTAGACGCGTTTTAGAGCTAAGGTATATGTTCTATATATAAAAGAACTGTTCTAATTCTAGTATCTCTCTAAGTATAGCTATACTTGAAAAGCGAACGTTTCTTTAGTTAATCTTCTTCTAATTCTACTTTTATCTCTTTTAAATAATATTTAGTCGATATTATTAAAGATAGTAATAACTTAGTTAAGAGCTTACTTTTAAGTTTCGTCTTAATAGAAAGCGTATTTTAACTGATTTATATCCGATTTAAGAGTTAGGAAGTAGTAGGAAGGTATTAGAGGCAGTAGTATCTCTTAAGTAAAAGAGGTCTAAATTCGAGCTTTAAAAGTAAAGAAGGGTTTAAAAAAAAGGTTCGAAAGAGAGTTAGATTAGAGAGGGTTTAGAGGTAGGATTTAGTTATTAACTTCGAAGTTTACTTATAATTTTATTCTCTATTTCTCTAACTAATCGTTTTATTCTTTGTTTTTATACTACTATCTTATCTATATATTGTCTATATTTAAGAAGTCTTACTTATTATTTTATTAAGATCTTTTGTTCTTTAGTATATAGGTATAATTTAGAAAGGGTTTAGAGGGTCTTTTAAAAAGAGAGGTAGCCCTAGAAGGGGTTTAGCGCTTAACGTCTTATAGCGGAACTAGTTTAACCTAATGTCGATTTTTTAGAAGAGAGAGGAGAAAAGAGAGATAAGATTAGATTTGGAAGCCTTTGTAATAACTATAGTATATCGACTTATTTACCGAACCTATATATAATAGTTCTTATATAGAGAGGGTTATTAGAAGCCTCGGAGACACTTAGTATATTCTACTTCCTTAACGTATAAAATACGCTTTTTACTAGCTATCTATATAGATACTAAACCCTAGTGTTACTAGCTATTTAAGAGATCTCTAGAATCCTAGCTATTTAAGAATATATTATTATAGTTCGATTCTAGGCTAAATTGAAATTGAAATAAAAGTAATAATAAGCTTAAAGAGATATTATAAAGGCTATTACTAGCGAAGTCGAGTTTTTCCTTTTTATATAATAGTACGAACTATATACTATAGGAGAAGAGGTATATAGGAGTATATTTAAGACTAAATAACGTAAGTAGATACTAAGCTCTAATATAGAAGAAAAGGAAAAACTCTCTCTCTTTAACTTTAGGAGTAGGCTATTATATATAAGAGGTTCAGACTATATAAAAGAGTCTAAAACCGACTAACGTTATACGTCGTCTATATAATCTTCCTAAAATAGATAATATAAGATAATAACTACTAAAACCCTATATATAGTAGATACTCCTAGCTATTTAGAATAGTATACTATTATAAGTAGAAGCGTCTATATATAAAAGATTAGATAATATAAAAGTTTAATAATAATAATAACTAAAACTATAATAGTACGAAATATATATAACTATAGTAGAGGTATATAAGAGTGCGTATAGTAGAATAACGTATATAGATACTAGGTACTAATATAAAAGAAAATAATAACTGTCTCTCTTCTATACTAAATATAAACGTCTATATATAAGAGTTTAGAAGCTTCTAAGTTCTAATAATAATAATAACCGAGCTCTGCTTAATATAGCTAATACTAAATAATAAGAGCTGAAAAGCTAAATATATAACCTCTAATTCTTTAGAAAGCTAAATATATAATATCTAAATCTTAATCTCTTCTATATATAAATATCGGATATTAATACCTTTAGTACTTCGCTTATATAAGTATTAGTTATTCGTAATCTTAGCTCTAGGGGTATTAGAGATATTAGTACTACTTAGAGGTATCGGTAGTTTTACAAATACCGACAATTTAGAATAGTACTATTATATAATAATCTAGCTATTATATAATAATCTAGAATAGTATATTATTATATCCTCTCTTCTTTAAAAAGACTTGTTCTAAGTCTTTAGTTATCGATTAGTATAGTATTAGGTTAATTAGAGTATTATTTATCTTTTTACTATAAAGAATATAACTTATCTTACTATTATAGTGTCTAGTAGTCGGGGTAGGGTTAGTAGCTAGTAGTATTATTATTTAAGAGCTAATCGCTCTTTATTTACTACTCTATGTTATATAATAATAGGATACGAATAGAAAAGAAGCTAATAATTAGCTAGTAAGTAGAAAGTAGTATACTACTATAGAGTTATTATATTCTTACTATTATCGTATATTATAATAGTAATTATTAAGTAATAAATAACAATTATAAAGCAATAGCTATTATTATAAGTAGTATATTAGTAGGCGACTTTTCTCTAATTCTAACTTCTCTTCTTCTTTTCTTTTTATCTAAATAATATAAATAGTAAGAATACCTTCTAATTAGGTATATTCTTATATACTAACTTATTTTCTAAAATATATATATATATTATATATATATATATATAAAAGTAAGTTCTTCTCTTCTTAATTAGACCTAATTTAAGGCTAATCTAATATAGTAAAATACTTCTTATAACGGTATGCCGTCCTATATAGCCGATATTACGTAGTATATACTATATATATTAGCTTTTAGTAGTTGTTGTTTTATATTATCTAATTTAGGAAGGTTACGTCTGTCTAGACTTTTAGACGTACTTTATAGAGTTTAGGCTTTTATATTAGCCGACGTATGTCGTTGTTCGGTTTTATATCCCTTTTTATATTATCTGAAACCTCTTATATATAGTAGCCTACTCCTAGAGTTAGAAAAGGCTAGTTATTGTTTTCTTCTATATTAGTGCCTAGTATTTATATACGTTATTCTACTATACGTACTCCTATATGCCTCTACTATAGTTATATATATTTCGTGTTATTATATAAAAATAATAACTCTTCTTCGCTAGTAATAGCTTTAATAATATCTTTTTTTAAGCTTATCGCTACTTCTTATTTAGAAGTTGATTTATACTTAATTTAGAACATTATAACAACATTCTTATATAGCTAGGTAATCAGAGACTACTTAGATAGCTAGTAATAGTAAGGTTTATTATCTATATAAATAGCTAGTAAAAATCGTGTTTTAGTATATATTAAAGGATTAGAATATACTAAGTATTCCTAAGAGTCTTAATAACTCTAGGTTTAGTAAATAAGTTAACTTATAATAGTTATCTAGAAGGCTTCTGAATCTAACCTTATACCCCCTTCTTAGTTCTACTATAAGGTGTTAAATAACCTTCTAAGGCTACCTCTCTTTTTAAAAGACCTTCTAAACCCTTTCTAAATTATACTTATATACTAAGATCTAGAAGATCCTAATAAAATAACAACGGTTAAAGAGACTAGTAGGACTTTTTAAATATAAATAATATATAGATAAGAGATAGTAGTATAAAAATAAAGAATAAAACGATTAATTAGCTAAGAGATAGAGAATAAAATTATAAGCGAACTTCAAAGTTAATAACTTAAAGATCTTATCTCTAAACCCTCTCTAATCTAACTCTTAATCGAACTCTTCTTTGCTTTTTAAAGCCTAAATTTAGACCTCCTTTACTATAAGTAGCTACTCTTAATACCTTTCTACTACTTCTCTTAAATTAGATATAAATTAGTCGAAATACGCTTTCTATTAGAATAAAACTTAGAAGCAAGCTCTTAGCTAAGTTATTACTATCTTTATTAATTCTAACTAAATATTATCTAACTCTACTTTAAACTTTTCCTTTAAAAATACCTCTACTAGTAAACATTTAGAAGACTATAGTTATAAACCGAGTCTCTACTAGTATAAAGGGTAAAAGAGATAGAAGTTAAAAGAGATAGAAGTAGAATTAAGAAGAAGATTATACTAAAGAAACGTTCGCTTTTTAAATATAGCTATACTTAGAGAGAATTAGAACAGTTCTTCTATATATAGGATAAGATTATACCTTAGCTCTAAAACGTGTCTACTACTTTTAAGAGATACTAGAATTATAACTACTAAAATAGTAAACAATCTTTTAGCTATAAATAAGAAGAGATACTAAAACGCTAAGTTAACTACTAATAAAACAACTAAGCCTATCGATATTAGTACTTCGGTTTAGAATACCTCTCTATCTAGCTTCGAACTCTCTACGATCTAATAGCAACTCTTTCTTTAAAATCAAAAGATGAATTAAGTTCTTAAGTACTCTAAAAGGAATAAGATAGCTTATAGGCTTAAGTAATATAGTTTCTATAATAGTACTAATAAATGTTATACCTAAAACTATACCTCTTTTTAAACTTCGGTATTAAGCTTATTTAACTAGCTAAAACTACTCTTTTTATTATCTTAAACTTTAGATAGTAATTTTAACTTCGATAAACTTCAATAATAACTTCGTATTTAACTAGCTAAAACCCCTCCTTCTATTATCCTAAACTTTAGATAGCATTTTTAATACTTAGTAATAACTTTGCCTTTAACTAGCTAAAAACCCCTCTTTTATTATCTCTAGTTACTTAGATAAGAATTTTAAATATAATAACTTTAGTAATAACTCTTTTAACTAGCTAAAACTACTCTTTTTTATTATCTTAAACTTTAGATAGCGAAACTTAATAACTTCGGAAATAACTTTACTTTTAACTACCTAAAACTCTACTAACTCTAGTATAGAGTCTTATATTCTTTACTTTCTTACTTTCTTTTACTTCTAGCTAGACCTAGAAGTTTTATTTAAATTTAAATTAGATATAAATTAGTATACTCTTAAAGTAAACTCTTAGCTAAGATATTACTATTACCTATAATATTACCTCTTAATATTTACTTCTAACTCTACTCTAAATTCATCTTTAAGTTTTAAATTCTTTTTTCTAAACTTTTTTAAACCTATACTCTTTTAGTAATTTAAATTAGATATAAATTAGTATACTCTTAAAGTAAGCTCTTAACTAAGTTATTACTAGCTCTTAACTAAACGACTTCTAACTCTACTTTAAATTTACTTTTAACTTTTAAAATTTTTCTCTAACCTACTAGATAGATTAGACTATACCTCTTTTTTATTATCTAAATACTTAGATAGTGTTTTTAATATTTAGTAATAACTTATTTAACTAGCTAAACTACTCCTTTTATTATCCTTAAATACTTAGATAATAAATTTTAAACTTTAATAATATTTAGTAATAAACTCCTTTAACTAGCTAAAACTACCTCTTTTATTATTCTAGACTTTAAATAATAGTTTTAACTTTAATAACTTCGGTATTAACTTTGCCTTTAACTAGCTAAAACCCTACCCCTTTTTATTATTTTAAATATTAGATAGTATTTTTAACTTTAGAAATAACTTCGCCTTTAACTAGCTAAAACTACTCCTTTTATTATCTTAAACTTTAAATAGTAAAACTTTAATAACCTTTAGTAATAACTCTTTTATTTTAACTAGCTAAAACCCTACTAACTCTAGTATAGAGTCTTTCTTACTTTTATTACTTTCTTTTCACTTCTAGTAAGCTAGAAGTCCTCTTTTTTATCTAAATTTAACTTAGATATAAATTAATATACTCTTAAAAAGATAGAGACCTCTTAGCTAAGTTATTACTATTATCTATAATATTATTAACTTTTTATTTCTAACTTTACTCTAAGTCTCTACTAACCTTAGTTTAAATAAACTTATACTCTTTTAATAAATTCGAATTAGAGAATTCGAATTAGATATAAATTAGTACGCTCTCGAAGTAAGCTTTTAACTAAGTTATTACTACCTCTTAACTAAATAACCTCTAACTTTACTCTAAATTCGTCTCTATCTCTACTTTAAACTTTTTCTAACCTACTAGATAGAATAAGACTATACTCTTTTAGTAAATTCTTTAAATTAGATATAAATTAGTTAAAATACACTCTTTATTAAGATAAAACCTAGAAGTAAGCTCTTAATTAAGTTATTACTATTAACCTTAACTAAATACTATCTAACTCTTACTTTAAACTTTTTCTAATTTTACTTTAAACTTTAAATTTTTCTAACCTACTAGATAGGATTAGACTATACTCTTTTAGCAGATATAAATACTTACTTTTAATATTAAAGGATTAGAAACGAAGTCTCTTTTATAAGTATCTATAAATTCGATTTAGTACTAATATCTTAATATCTCGACATCTTAATATCTTATCTCGCTTATAATAAATTTTAACTAAATAAAGTATCTTTAAACCTAGGTTAGCTATAATCTAGACCCTAATCTATCTTTTTACTTATAATAAATATAATAAATATAACACTTATACTATTCTAATTTAGCCTTAAATAATAAGAGAGAGAAGACTTAGAATAAGTCTTTTTTAAAGAAGAGAGATATAACAGTATACCGTCTTATATAGCTGATATTACGTAGTATATACTATATATATTAGCTTTTAGTAGTTATTGTTTTATATTATCTAATTTAGAAAGGTTACGTCTATCTAGACTTTTAGACGTACTTCGTAGAGTTTAGGCTTTTATATTAGCCGACGTATGTCGTTGTTTAGTTTTATACCTCTTTTTATATTATCTAAAACCTCTTATATATAGTAGTCTACTTCTAGAGTTAGAAAAGGCTAGTTATTATTTTCTTCTATATTAGTACCTAGCATCTATATACGTTATTCTACTATACGTACTCCTATATACCTCTACTATAGTTATATATATTTCGTGCTATTACACTTCTTCTATATTCTCCTAATATACTTCTAGCTACTTACTAAGTCTACTATATTTAGTACCTTTAAGTAAAATCTTAGAATAGAGATTATATATATACTTTTAAGAAGCCGAAGTCGAAGAAGTATAAGTATTATATTAAGTAGAATACTATATATATCCTAGTAAGTTTAATTCTAAATATATACTAAATTTATTCTAACTTAAGTAGTTACTATAGTTTATTAGAAAAGAGTTTAGTAAGCTTAAGCTTAAAGAGAAGAAGAGGGAGATTAAGAAGGCTATTAAGGCTTTAGATAAGATATTAGTTATTACTAGTATAGAAGTACTTGTAATAGTATACTATTCTAGATTATTATATAATAGCTAGATTATTATATAATAGCACTATTCTGAATATTAGTATTTGTGAAACTACTAATACCTCTAAGTAGTACTAATACCTCTAATACCTCTAGGGCTAAGATTATAAATAACTAATACTTATATAAGCGAAGTACTAAAAGTATTAATATCTAACATTTATATATAAAAAGGATTAAGGTTTAGATATTATATATTTAGCTTTCTAAAGAATTAAAGGTTATATATTTAGCTTTTTAGCTCTTATTATTTAGTATTAGTTATATTAAATAGAGCTTAGTTATTATTATTATTAAAACTTAAAAGCTTTTAACCTTCTTATATATAAATGTTTATATTTAGTATAATAAAGAGATAGTTATTATTTTCTTCTATATTAGTACCTAGTATTTATATATATTATTCTACTATATATACTTTTATATACCTCTACTATAGTTATATATATTTTATATTATTATATAAAAATAATAACTCTTCTTTATTAGTAATAGCTTTAATAATATCTCTTTTTAAGCTTATTACTACTTCTTATTTAAAAGTTAATTTATACTTAATTTAGAATATTATAATAATATTCTTATATAGCTAGGTAATTAGAGACTACTTAGATAGCTAGTAATAGTAGAGTTTATTATCTATATAAATAGCTAGTATAAATCGTGTTTTAGTATATATTAAGAGATTAGAATATACTAAGTATTTCCTAAAAGTCTTAATAACCCTAGATTTAGTAAATAAGTTAACTTATAATAGTTATCTAGAAGGCTTTTAAATCTAATCCTACTCTCTCCTCTCTAATTTAATATTTAATATATTAGAATCTAAAATAACTTTTAATCTCTTCTAAGCTCTACTCTTAAGTATAAAGTAACCTCTTAGAGAATAAAGTTAAGCCTTTATTAAAAGGTCTTTAACTTAGTATTATACCTCTAAGAATAGTAAGAAGCTTAAGAATAATAAAAGTAAAGGCTTAGTACTTAGAAGCTAGAGAGATTAATAAGACTTCTCTAATATAGACAAGATATAGAGTATAATCTAAGCTATAAAGGCTAAGAATTAAGAAAAAGAATAGAGAATTTTAGAATAAAATAATTAAATTACTTAATTATTAAACCTAGTATAGTAAATTAGTTAATAACTATTAAATAATAACTAGAGTCTAAGTCTTATCTAACTTATATAAATAACTTCTTCTACTTCTTTAAACTACTATTATAGATAAGACTCTATCTCTAATATTCCTTTCTTAGAATAACCTACTCTATGTCTATAATCTAAAAGTACTTTAAAAGCCTTTTAACCTATTAAAAGTAAGATTATAAAAAAAATTAAACTTTTAAATAATAGTATTTTACTTATATATAAGTAATAGAAAATATTAATATATAATTAACTCTATATAAATGTTAACTATTATTAGATACCTTTAACTTATAAAGCTCTTATTTAGAGAATAATAATAAAACTTATCTAAAACTACTTAAAGCTTTAATATAAGTCTAATATAAGTAAGATAGTATTTAAAGACTATAAAGAGATAATTAAGCTTCTTAATACCTACTATTTAATAAGTTATAAGAAGAAGGATACTTAAAATACCTTTTAGTATTTTTAAATAAGATAGAAGAGTTATATAAAAGAAAGTTTTATAGAATTTAAAAGTTACTTTTTAAATATAGTAATACTTAAAGAAGTATTTAAGTAAGATAAGTTCTACTATATATAAGATAAGCTTATATCTTAGCTCTAAACTTAATTAGTTAATAATAAGAAGTACTAGAATATTAACTTTAATAAGATAATAAGAAACCTATTATTTATAAATAAGGAATAGTACTATAATACTAAGTTATATATAACTAGTATAATAAGTACTAAAAAACCTATTATAATAAGCTTATTATACTAAAAGCCTAATATTAACTAAACCTTATCTAGTTCTTTAATAAAACCTTTACTACTCTTATATAGACTTTATACTACTTTTTAAAAAACTTCTTAATCTTTTAAACCCTCTTTTACTAATAAAAGATTAAAGACTTCGTTTATAAACTAACTCTTTACTAGTATAAAGTATTATAATTATAAGAAACCTAGATATATTAAGTTTAACTATCTTAATCTACCTAGTATTAATAAGATAAAGAAGAATAATTAACCTAAGAAAGAACAACTACTTAAAAAGTACTCTAACTTTTACTTAAGTTAGAAGGAAAATAAAGAGGCCTAGGTAAAAATACCTTCTTAGGCTTATATAAATATAATCTATCTAGACTTAACCTTTCTAAGCTTATAAGAGGAAAATAGTTCCTTATAAATACTACTCTTAATATATAGAGATATAGTATTAAAATATAAGCTTTAATAGATATAAGAGTAAATAGGTATCTATTTCTAAATTAACTTTTAGCTCTATAATTATTAAAAGTAATAAGTTTAAAGATTTAGAAACTACTTTATTTAGTATCTATTTATAAATATAATAATAATACTAAAAGCTAAGTAAATTAGTTTATATAATTATATTTAAATATAGATAAACGTTATATTTATAACTACTTCTTTATTATTCTAAACCTTAGATAATAAGACCTAATTATTAGTAATAAGTAGTTAAACTATTTTAAAATTCTCTTTAACTTTTTAAAGAATTAGATTACTTAGCTAGCTAAATACTTTCTAACTTTTTACTATAGTAAGGAAATTTTACTTTCTCTTTCTAGCTAAAACTAGAAACCTTTTTTAAATTACTAGTTAGATATAAACTAAAGAGAATATACTATCTAATAATAAGAAAGATATAAAAAGAGTAGACTTATAAATATAGCTAAGTTATCTCTTCTATTTATAATAATACCTCTTAAAATTTTAATATCTAACTTTAGTTTAAAGCTCTTATAAACTACTAGTATAGCTTTAAAAGACTAGACTTTATATTCTTTTATCTATAAGATAAGTATAAATATAATATATTATAATATAAAATAGCTTAATTTAGAATTTTATATAATAAGCTTTTATAAGCTAGATTAAGTTATTAATAAGAGATTAGCTTCTCTTTAAGATAATAATAAGATAAGAGCTCTAATATAAGCCTAACTCTTAAAGTATTACTTATTCTATAAAAACATGTTCTTAAAAGTAGCTTCTAATAAGCTTCCTCTTTACTATAAATATAATTATAAGATTACTTTAAATAAGCTACTTCTTAACTCCTTTTTACCTTTATATTAATAATTAACTACTAAGCTTAAAGCTATAAAAGAGTATCTTATAAAAAACCTAGATAAAGGGTTTATTATTAATAGTAATAGCTCTTTTACCTCTTCTATACTCTTTATTAAAAAGGCTAATAGTAATAAGTTATAATTCTATATTAATTATAAAAAGCTAAATACTTTAATCTAAAATAATCCCTATCTAATCTCTTATATTAATAAGCTCCTTTCTAGAATAAGAATAGCTAAAATCTTTACTAAATTAGATATTAAATAAGCTTTTTATTATATCTAAATAGACTTTAACTTAGAAGAAATAACTATATTTAAAACTAGATATAGTATATATAAATATAAGGTCCTCTCTTTTAGACTTTATAATAGTTTTACTATCTATTAATATTATATAAATAATATCTTAATTAATTATTTAGATAACTTTTATATTACTTACTTAGATAATATTTTAATTTATTTAAATATTATTAAAAAATATAAGAAATAGGTTAGAAAGGTTCTAAATTAGCTTTAAGAAGTAGAACTTTAAATAGATATTAAGAAAAGTAAATTTAGTATTATTAGAGTTAAATACTTAGGATTTATCTTAACTATAAAAGGACTTAAAGTTAATCTAGAAAAAGTAGAGCCTTTATAAAACTAGGTTTAACCTAATACTATAATAAATATAAAGTCTTATTTAAGGTTTATAAGATTTTATAAATAATTTATTAAAAGTTATACTAAAATTATTAAACCTTTAACTATAATAATATACTTTATAAAGCTATTTCTATAAATATTTAAATATAATAAAGCTTTTAAAGTACTAAAGACCTAGCTACTTATTATATAAACCTTATACTACTTTAACTCTAATTATAATATAAAAGTAGAAATAGACTCTTTAAAAAGAATAATAATAAGTATATTCTTATAATAATATAATAGCTTTTAGTACTTTATTAGGTTTACTTATATATTTTAGTTAGCTATAAATTAAACTAGGAGATCTATAATAAAAAGCTATTTATTATTATAAAAGCTTTTAAGAAATAGTATCTTAAACCTATATTATATTAGAAGTATATTAATATATATTTAGATTATAGATTATTAGAATACTTTATAATAACTAAGCTACTTATAGCTAAGTAAGTCTAATAGATAGAGTTTCTATTAGACTTTAACTTCTAGATCTAATTTATATTTAAGAAGAGTAATTAAAAAGTAAATATATTAACCTAATATAAGTAAGAC
>LLCB01000557.1:0-22880 GCA_001414345.1 Hymenoscyphus infarciens | reverse complement strand
TTCTTATATTAGACTTATTATTTAATATTAACTAGCTAAACTCTTACTAACTTCTTACTTTAGTAAGAAGTCTTAATTTCTTTATAGTTTTAGCTAAGTAAGAAGTCTTATTTAAATTTAGATATAAGATAGTATACTATTAAAATAAGCTCTTAACTAAGTTATTACTATTATTAACTTTTAAAGTTTTATTTCTAACTTTACTCTAAACTCTCTTTAATCTATAATAGTTAGAATAAATCTATACTCTTTAATTAAGAACTTTATTATTTAAGTATTATACTTCTAAAGTATTCTTTTAATTTTAGTTATAGACTTTATATAGTCTAAACTCTTATAAATATATATATTCTAACTTTTTTTTCCTTTTATAAAAAGTAAATTTAATAGTTATTTTACTATTATTAAGCTTAAAGTATTATTATATTAGATATATCCTTATATACATATTTACTAGTTATATATAGTTTATAATATTATAATAAGACTATTTATAAATAGCTCTTAGTAAGAGTTTTATATCTCATTTATTTAAAATAGTTTAAGATTTAAGTTGTTTATATTTTACTATTATATTTCTATTTAATATAGTAAATTCTTAAAAATAACTAGCTTTTATAATATAATACTAGCCTAGATAGTTAGAAATACCTACTATATATAAGGTTTTAATAGTTATTATCTTATATTATCTGTTTTAGGAAGGTTAAGTAGGTTTAGGCTTTTATATTAGCTAACGTATATCGTTATTCAGTTTTAAAACCTCTTATATATAGTAGCCTACTCTTAGAGTTAGAAGAGAGATAGTTTTTCCTTTTCTTCTTTATTAGAGCCTAGTATTTACGTATATTATTCTAGTAAACGTACTCTTATATACCTCTTCTATAGTAGTATATATTTCGTGTTATTATAACTTTATACTACTCTAGTCTAAAAACTTATAATAAAAGTTATACTAGTCATAAGTTACTTAGAATAGTATATAACTAGCTACTATCTCTAGAAAAGGTGAAAGCTATAGTACCTTTAGGGTTAGGGTTAGGGTTAGGGTTAGAGCTAGGGTAAGGTAGAATTGTTAGTAAGTAGAACTATATAACTCTAAACTAACTAGATAAAATAGATATAAATATTTTATAAAGTCTATTCAAAAGCGTATATATATTATAGTATAAAACCTAATATAAAGTAGTTTCTAACTATTAATCTTATACTACTTATTAGGTAGTAGAAGATATATACTATACTAACTCCTAAAACTAGAATAATATATATAAAGCTTTACTTTAGTAAATATTATAATATTATTATATATTATAGTACTATTAATAGTTAATTATAGTATTTTATCTTTATTATTAGTTTTTATTTAGTATTAGTTATAATATACGTATTTGAAGTTAAGAAAGAAGGTAGTCTTAGGAGGAAATCGGGAAGGATTACTAAGTAGGAAAACATAACCCTAACCTATTAAAATAAAATAGATAGAAATTTTCTAGAAAGCCTATCCTAAAGAGCGTATAATTTATAGTATAAAAGCTTATATAAAGTATTTTCTTAGTCTTAGTTTTATAGTACTTATAGAGTAGTACAAAACCGACCTATACTACTCTCTCTGTTTTCGGTTTATAGAGAGGTAGTATAACGTAAAATCTTGTCGAGAATAAGACTTAGTATAATATATAATAGTTGTAAAGAATACGACGACTACGACGGGCATAATTAGTATAAAAGTTATAATAGTTATAAAGAATATAATTTCAACGAGTCCGAGTATTATAATAAGCTTATAGAGAGTAGGAAATATAAGAGTAATATCAAGTATAGAGGATATAAGAAGTATAAGCTTTCTATAGAATAGGAAGAGATCTAAGAAGGAGACTATTAGAAAGAAAAGGAGGAACTTAATAGTAACGTATAAACCCTTATTAAACATAGACACCTTAAAGACTTTACTAATATTAACTAGATATAAAAGGTTTATATTAATAATATCTACTATTAAG
Organism: Hymenoscyphus infarciens; assembly: GCA_001414345.1. NCBI lineage: Eukaryota > Fungi > Ascomycota > Leotiomycetes > Helotiales > Helotiaceae > Hymenoscyphus > Hymenoscyphus infarciens. The sequence goes on along the minus strand of LLCB01000557.1, from coordinate 20,877 downwards.
AGTTAAAGATAGAAAAGAAGTAAGTAAGTATAGTCTATCTTCTATTATTAGTTAAATAACCTTTACTCTTTTAAGACATTCCCTATTTCTACTCTAAGCTTAGTAATATTCTATAATAGTAAAGGCTAAGTAAAAATTATAAAGTATTAAATAAGAGAAATTACTAATATCTTAAAATATATCTATTATACTCCTATAAATTAGAGCTTTAAAGCACTAGTAAAGTAACTATAGCTAGAGTATATAAGCGTTTATACTATAAAAGTACTTTGTTCTATTAACCTTAGTACTATTTAGACAAAGGTGAAGAATAATATATACTTTTCTATAAATAATTTTAAAGCTAATATTATTCTTCTATATTAAAATAGCATAGATTTTAATAGTATTAATAATATAATTATAAGCACTATACTTAAAGTCTAAGATATAATACTAAAAGCAACTAATAATATAGAGAAAGATAAAAAGTTACTTAGAGTATTAATAAGAGTATAAGAGTTATAAATATTTTATTAAATAAAAGTAGTTAGGCTAGAAAATATCTAAGAGGTCTAAAGATAGTATAATTAGAGAAGTTCTAAATCTAAAATTCTAAGATCTATATAAAGAACTTCTTAATTTTATATAGTATTCTTAACCTTTTTATTAAACCAGAAAAACTCTCTTAATTCTATAATTACTTAACCTTAAAGTAAAAGACTTATTAAATAATATAGCTATATTTAAAATTTCTATTCTAAGTTTAAATTAAGTAAGTTATATTATTATAAAACTATTAATATAATATTAGATTCTATAATAAGATTAGAAAAAACTAGCTCTATTTTTTACTTAGTATTAGAAGTAAGTCTCTATCTAGTAGCTAAAAATAACTCTACTAGTTATAAGCTAAGCTTGTTTATATAACCTACTATCTATTAAATATTATTATAAGCCTATTATAGAGGGTTACTACTATATATAATAAGCTTTATAGCCTAATTCAAAACTTTAATACTCTAAATAAAGATATTCTATAAATTAAGTATAAAAAAGATTCTATAATTATTTTTCTTAGTAAAAGAGTCTTAATATATTTAGAATTAGCTATAAAACATAATTACTATATAATATATAGAAGTTATTTATATATATATAGATTTTATAAAATTTAAAAGTAAATTAGTTACTTATATTTTTTCTTAGTATAGTAGATATCTTATTATATAGGAATATAGTAAGTTATAAGTTAAGCTTAAATTTACCTACTTTTTTTATAATTTAAGCTTTTTAAGAAAATTCCTTAATTTCCTCTCTTTTTAAATACTCTTTTATTTTTAGTTTAATAATAATATATAATATACTATTTATAAGAATAGGAAAAAAAAGGCTTATATCTTCTCTTATACTTTATAAACTTTATAAAATAAAGATAAATAATTTTTTAATTTTTTATAAAGTCTTAGTATAGCTTATTATTAACCTTATAATCTTATAAGACATATAAGAGTAGTAAAAAATTTTTAAAAGAAAAGAGGTAATTTTAAGAATTATTTATTACTTTTATTATACTTACTTTAAATTAATAAGTAATATAGAAGAGATAATTAGATCTAGTACTTCTTTCTAGCTAAATGTTATCTCTTTTAAAGTACTTTTATTTTCTATCTTTTAAAGAAAGAAGAGAGAAAACCTTAATAAAAAAAAAACTTAGCTTATAAAAAAAGTAGGTAAAGTTAAGCTTAACTTATAACTTACTATAAATATTAATATCTATCTCTATATAATAAGAAACCCTATATAGTAAAACTAACTAATAAGATTATAAAAAATATAGATTTTTCTTTTTAAAAGTCTAAAAATTAACTATAACTACTAGAAATTATATTTAAACTTAGTATTAGGCTTATTATACTATTCTTATTAATATAGCTATTTAGAAATATTAAAACTTATCTAATATCTTACTATATAGAGTGTCTTACTATATAGAGATAAACGTTACTTATCTTAGAGTTTATTTATAAAGATTACTTTATTAAACTTTTTAATATATAGAAGTTATAGTATTATACTATAGAGTACTATACTTACTTATCTAGTATCCCTACTACTATATTTATATACTAACTTACTAGGTAGTTTAGCTAATTTTTACTTTAATCTAGATCTTTAAAGCTATTAATAATTATCTTAATTAAACTTTAGCTCTTAGTTTTATTAATACTACTCTCCTAGTATATAGCTCTACTAAGATTTATAGATTTAATATAGATAGCTTTATATATAGCTTTAATAATACTATTATAGCTTATAAGTTCTTTAATAGATAAATCATAGCTATATAATAACTCTACTTTATTATTAAAGTATTCTATTATACTGGCTTTAAGAAGAACTTTATAGTCTTATACTCTACTCTCTTAGCTTCTTAACCTAGTACTAGTAAAAGATTAGCCTAGCTCTATAGTTCTTTTAAAGAAGCGACTATATAATAGAATACTAATTATAATCTTTTTTATAGAGATTCTAGCTATTATATAGTCTATAATAACTCTTTAGATAAAGAATAGTATAGTATTAGAGTCTAAGAGGCTAGGATAGAGGTTTATATTATAACCTATGAATCTACTCTAAAATCTAGTATAATTATATATTATAAGATACTAAATATTAAGGTACTCGTTTATTTTACTTAAATATAAGATATTATAGTTCGTTAGTCTAGTAGAACTAGTAATACTAAGAAGAAAGTAGTATCTAGGAATATACTATACTATATAAATATCTAGAGTAGAGCGTATTACTATAAGTAGAAGAATAATATTTAAAGTATCTATATTATTAACTAGATACTCTTAGTTAATATTAATACTATTAAGTCCTAGGTTCTTAAGTAATACAACAGTAGTAGAAGTAAATCGAGCTCAACTTTTAGTAGTACTAGCTATAGTAGAGAAGTTAGTAGAGTAGGTTTAGCTACTAATACTTAGTAAAACTTTTATATATTAATTATATTTCTTAAAAATATAGAGTTATTTAAAGCAACTATAGACATTTTTATCTATATTATTCTAGAAGTTAGTAGAATAGTATTTCTTAAGATTAGTATAGCTATTAGAGAGGTATCTAAAAGCTTATAAATAGCTAAAATATACTATAAACTAGGAATTAATAACTAATATAGTACTATCTAATTAAAGATTTATAAAAGTATAAAGAATATAGATCAACTCTAAAGCTTAAAGCTATTATAGCTAAAAGTTTCGTCTATAAATAGCTCTAGTATTAATTAATAGATAAATTTCTATTAATTTTAAATACCTATACTTACTAATTAATAAAGTAAGCTAAGTTTCTATATCTAGAAATTAAAAAAGACATAGACGTTTCTAAAGTCTTAGATAAAGTAATTACTAAAACCTATTAAAAATTAAATATAAAGATATAAAATAGTAATATTTAAAAGTTATCTATTAAAAAGTATAATATTACTAATAGATACTAAGTTATAAGCTAATAAAATTACTAAATAGCTGACTAGAGATTACTTATTAGAGAGTTTAAAAGCTCTTTAAGCTACTATTCTAGAAGTAGTAGTAACTTATAAAAAGTAATTTTTAAATTAAGGTCTATTTTTAGCTATTCTTAAATCAAATTCTTTTAAATAGCTACCTAAAATCTAGATTAGCTACTAACCTCTCTATACTAATATAAAGAGGAGTTAGGTAATCTTTTTAACTAGCTTTATATTATAAGTCTATTAGAATAACTAATTTATTAACTTAAGTAATTTCATATTATAAATAGAGATAAATAGTAATTTAGATAAAAAAGATAAGAAGAAGAAGAGACCTAAAAAATAATTAGATATAGATATATAATAACTATAGATATAATCGTATATTTAACTATATAAGAGGATAGTATTCTTATAAAGTTATAGAGATAAGTTCGATTTCTAAAAGTGTTTTTACTTCTATTAGATAGTATCTAATATCTTTTCTTCTTATAGATATAACTTAGAAATAATTAAATTATATTACCTCTTATAGCTTAGGATTAAATAGCTAAAATAGGCTTTAAATCTAGTAGAACTATAAGAGTATGAATTATAGATCTAAAAATATTAGTAAAATTTATATAAATTATTTATATACTTATTAGAAATTATTTTTCTTAAAGAAGAAACTACAAAAATACTCTATAAGTATATTAGACTTAGATTAAAGGCTTAAGCTATATCTAGTAGCCTTAAATTAGTATAGTAAGAATTATTTATCTTAGAATAGAGTTTCTACTAGTCTAATATACTATTACTACCTAAGCACTTATTAATTATATTAGAAAGAGAGGTAGTTATAGAGCTAAGTATTATATTACTTATATAAGTACTAGAGAATATTAATTATATAGTTCTATCTAATACTATCTAAATACTTAATTTAAAGAAACCCTATTATAAGCTCTATTACTACTACTTAAAAGACTATATAAGACTAAGAGATATTAGAACGAGTTCTTAACCTAGTAATAACACTGTTTTAGAAGGTTAAAGAAGTACTATACTTTAGTAGAATTTAAGTAGCTATAATACTAGTTATTATCTAAGAAGACTCTATAATTATAAAGAAGAGGTATTAGCTAGTAGATATATTATTAATTATCTACGTTTAACTAACTCTAAATAATAGTAGAGTATTAAATAGAGTAGCTAAAGTTAAGATAGTCTTACTTAATATTATTATTATTAGTGTTAAGGTTATAGTAATTATATTTAAAAGAGTTCTATAGATATTTAAAGAATAAAGATTAATATAAGATATAGGATTACTTATTATTAGAATAATTCTAGAGCTAACTTAGCTATTATATTAGATTTCTACTATTACTTCTACTTATAATCTTATATAGCTCTTAGCAATATTAGATTAAGTAAAGCTATAACTAAATAGAATAACTAAAAATAGAGTATAATTTATAGCTATTCTTATAATAAGATATTAAACTAGGCTCTATATAGAGTACTATACTCTTACTATTTATAGAGAACTAAAACTAATATATAATAAAGAGCTAGAAATAGCTTATAGTAGAAGCTAAAACTAGCTTATTATAAGATATATAAAAAGACTATATATATCCTCTCTTTTATTCTTAGATCTTCTAGCTATTTCTAACTTAAATTACTCTCTATATTACTTTAGAATAAAATTTTATTTTTATAAGATAAGATTAAATAAGAAGAAAGTAAAAGTAAAAGTAATAAGTAAAGTAAAGAAGAAGAAGAAAGATATAAAGAAGAAGATAGCTAGTAATAGGATTTCTAAGATATATAAAACATTTTAAGAAGTAAGAGATTTAAAGGTATAAAGAGAAGTAAGGTAGAAGGAGTTATAAAATTCTCTTAAAACTATATTAAAAGAAGAAGTAAATACTATAAAAATAGAGAGTAATAAGATTAAGAATAAGCTTTAATAAAATATAGACTTACTATAAATAGTATAAGAGAAAGAGGCGAAATTTAAAAGGTATAAAGAAGAGGCTAATAATAAGAATAAGTATAGTAATATAGAAGTTAATAATAATAATAACTTTAACTAATCTAAAGATTTAATTAAAGCTAAAACTAAAACTAGAATTAATCTAATTAATATTATAGAAGATCTTATTAAGATAGTACGCTTATCTAACCTAGCTAAGATTACTAATATAACTAGAGATATACTATTAAGGCCTAAGTAAAAGGTTATATATTATAAAGATAGATTTAAGAAACTAGCTATTATTATTAATTATAAAATCCTAAAATAGATAATCTATTAAATCTAGAAAGATATTCTAATCTTAGATAACTATTCTAATCTTATAATATAAAGGTATATAAATATAGTAAAAGACTTTAAAACTAAGAAGAAATAGTATATAGATAATATATCTAAGGTCTAAGATATTATAATTAAAGTCTTATAAAGATATAATAAAGAGCTAGAAGATTTAGTTAGACTAATTCTAAAGCTATCTAGCTTTAAGAAAGATAAATTAAAAAAAAGAAGAAAGCTTATTCTAAAATAGCTAGATATATAACTTCTTATTAAATAGAAGAAGAGAATAATAGTATAAGATAAAGCTAGTAAAACTAAAAAGTGCTTTATAAGTTAAGAAAGTAGATTAAGATATTATACTTTTTAGAAAAAGTATTATATTACTAATACCTTTTTATTAGAAGTTATAATAAAACGTAAAAGAGAGTATAGGAATATTAGTAAAAGGTACTTCTTAGAAGTATAGAGTATATCTCTATTTAATATATTAAGTCTTAGAAGTATACTAGGTCTAGATAAAGAAGAAGAGTTAATAGATAATAAGTTAATAGAGACTAAAGAGATAAGTAATAAGAAAGAGAAAAAGAAGAAGAAAGAAAAGAAGAAAAAGAAGAAGAGTAAAGAGAAAAAGAAGAAAGAAGAGAAGAAGAAGAAGAATAAATAAGTTAGTAGTAACTTAATATATAAGACTAGCTTAAAAGCTTTTAAACTAAAATTCTATATAATAGAAGGTATTAAAGTAAGTAATAAATTAATACTAAAATAAAAGAAAAAAATAATTAAAGTATTTAACGTTTATTAAGAGAAAAAGTAAGTAAATTAATCTTAGTCTATAAAGGTTTAGACTTTATATTTAATTTTTACTTATTTTATAGAGAATTAAGTAAATACTAAGTTAATACTATAACTAGGACTTAATTAGGGTTTTAAATAGAATTATAAGTAGTAAAGAAAGAGGTAAAGCTATAATTTATAGTTATTTATATCTAATTATTACTAGGTTAACTTTTATACTAGGCTTTATTTTTTTTATTTTTTTAAGCTTATTTACTTTTAATTATAAATTATTATTTTTTAGATAAAGAGTTACTTATATTTATTATTTTTAATTAATATTTCTTATTACTTCTATTTAATCTTTAACTTTATTATACTTTATTAAAGTAGTAAATAGTAATTAAATAAAATCTAGAATAAGTAGGAATTTATATAATAGTTTATATTTAAAATATAATAAGAAAAGATGTTTTATATAGAGTAAGTATTAATATAGATAGCTTATTTTAGTTCTATAGTTAGTAAAAGCCTCTAAATTATAATAATATAGCTATTCTTAATAATTAGCTTAATAAAGTATAGAGAAGGTACTACTTTTAGTATTTACTTAATCTTAAGAATAGTTTAATATAAAGCTTTAATCTAACTATTATTAGTTATTTACTATGTTTATTATAGAAACTACTATAGTATATACTATTATCTTAGATAGCGTCTTTCTTATCTCTCTTCTTATTAATCTTATTTCTTAGCTTTTATATCTTACTTTTATAATACTATCTTTTTTCTAATAAATTTTAAGATACTTAATATACTTTTATCTTATTTACTATTATTAATTCTTAAGCTTATAGATATATATAGACCTTATAATTTAGCTTATATATATTATCTATAACTCTTTCTATGTTAGTTTCTAAGTCTCTAATATTATAAAAGCTAGTATATAAGCTAATAATCTCTTATTAATTAATATAATCTCTCTCTTTCTTAGCTTATACTAGGGCTTTTTAGTTAATATTCTTAGTATCTTATTAAGTAACTTTTAATTAATATACTGTTTTACTAAGATAATATTCTATAGCTTAGTATTATTTTATATATTTGCTATACTCTTCTCTTATATAGCCTTCCTTTTATATAGTATTATAGACCTATCTATAGTAGTAGTAAGTACTCTTATTACTATTATCTTTTTATACTTACTAATATATTATAAAGTATATTATCTCTTAGTTTAATTATTATACTATTCTAGTTCTAGTCTCCTCTTTATAGATAGTTTTATAAGATCTTCCTCTGCTTATACTAGATACTAGTAGCTATTATTACTATATCTACTCTATTCTATATCTTATTAACGCTATTCTCTAGATTATACTTTTATATTTCTTTAAGGATTTTTATAGCTATATCTATAATAGAAGAAGTACTCTTACTATACTATAATAGATTTATTATATATATTAAAGGTAGAAAGTTACTTATAATTAAAGAGGTCTTTAAGTATTCTAATAAAGATAAAAATAGCTTTATATAATTAATAATAATTTTATAAGAACCTTTATATATAGAAGCTAGATAATATATTAATATATATCTTTTTTTACTTAGTATATATTCTTTTATTTTTATATAGACTTATCTATTTATAGTTGTCTCTTAGACTAGTAAGAGGTAGACAAAGCTAGAGCTTATAATTAAGCCTTATTATAGATAGACTAAGATTCTTTAGTCTTATACGATAAACGTAAGTAGGTAGAGTAAAAGACTAGGCTAGGTACTATTTACTAGGCTATATAACGCTATTATACTAGTAGGTAACTATAAGTATATTTTTATAGTTACTAACAACTACGGTATTATAACGTAGTTACTACTTTTAGAATAGCTAGTTTAGAGTATACTTACTTATAAAGTTTAAGCTTACTAAATCTATTTAGTCTAGGAGTTTAAAAACATTAGTAAGTTTAACTTCTCTAAGATAGCTTACTATATTAAAGAGTTCTATATAAGGCTTTATAAAGTAGTATATTTATTATTTAATTAGGTCTTAGTAGAAGATTAAAAATTAGAGAATAATTATATATATTATAGTATTAATTTAAATATCTCTTTCTAATACTACTAGAGCCTTTTAATTATATTTTATACTACTTAGCTAGTATCTAATAAGCTTTTAAAATAAGTAAAGATTTTACTAAAACTGCTCTTTTTAGAGGTTATATTAAAAGCTAAGATTAAAGAGATTAATAAGAGGAAGACGAAGAAGACTAAAGCTATATAAAAAATAAAGAAGAAGAGAGTAGTAGAAATAGAAAGAGAATAAAGAGAGGTTATTCTAGAATAGCTAAGTAAAGAAATCATTTATAAGCTTAGAGCCTTACTTATATATATAAGTAAACCTAGAATACTTATTATAGGTAAGACTATTATATATTAAAGGTTTTCTCTTATATTAATAAATTTAAATATCTATATTATTTAAGATTTAAAATAAGCTTAAGTCTATTTTATAAACTTCTTTTAATAAGAATATTACTTTAAAAGAGCTAGATTATTAGCTCTTAAACTAGCTTTATTTAAATAGAATTATTTAGATAATCTTATTAAGAAGAGCTTATAAGAGTAAATAAGACTATATATTTTAAATAGTATATATAATCTATAACTTATATTTAAGAGTCTTAAACTTATTCTCTCTTATTCTAGTAAGTTTAATATATATACTACTTTATAAGAACTTATTTCTTAATAAATATTTTAATTTATAAAAGAAGATCTTACTTAAGAGAAGTTAATTATTTTAGAAGTAGCTAAAACCTAACCTCTAAGTATTAGAATAAGAGGTTTTTAGAAATAGTATACTTAACTAGTAATAAAAAGCGTTATATAGAACTTATTTATAGAAATGTTTAAAAACTTATTTATAAAAATTAATTATAAATATAATAAAGTAAATTAAACTAGTCTCTTTACTAGACTATATAGCGTATTTATAGCTATATCTATTAATTAATATATTATATAAGAAGAAGAAAATTGTTATTATAATAGAAGTAGGAATCTTAGTAGAAGCTAGAAGTAAGTAGTTTCCTTTATATTATTATATCTACTAAGCTATAAAATCTTTATCTTTAATACTATACTACTAGTAAGTACGTTAATATTTAATATAAGTATATATAATAATAAAGATAATATAAAACTCTTAAATAAAATATTTTTTAATATATATTACTATATATAAGGTATAAGCCTAACTTAATTTTACTATGTTCTTAAAGCTATTATCTAAGAAGGTTACCTATATTAGCTATATACTTAAAATATTAATAGACTTAATATATAATTAATACTATTAAGAACTTAAATCTCTTTACTATTAAAGAGGCTATAACTAAAAACAATTTAGCTATATAGTAACTTAAAGACTATTAGATACTAGAGAGATCCTTGATACTTATCTTACTTTAACCTAGCTTTATTCGCCTTAGAATCATTCTTACTACTATATACTAAGTATAAGGTATATAAGCGAATAAGAAAAGTTCCTATTTTAAGACCTAGAGTTTAACTATATCTTAATAATAACTATCTAGATATAGATACTATTAGTAGAGTTACTAATACTAATCTATAAAAAAAGCTTAATATAGTTATTATAATAAGTACTATACTTAAAGTTAAATTAGTAAAGAAGTTAGTAAAGGATATATATATAGTAGTTTATTAGAGTAGTAGAATCGCTATCTAGATTAATCTTAAAGCTTTAACCTAGAATCTTAATTTCTTTAACCTTATTATTAAAAGAGACTATAAGACTATAATAATATATATATTAACTTAGTAGTTAAAAGTCTCTCTTATTTTAAGTAATAGCTAGATATAATATCTATAATAGAGATATAAGCTACTTTTTATTATAAGGTTACTTAAAGCTATACTAAATTAAGTCTTAGCTAAGTTAGATACTAATTCTCTTTTTAAAATCTTCTAGTAATATAAAAATAAATTAAAAATTCTTAATATTAAAGATAATAGTAGATTAGTCTTTATCTCTATAGAGTAATCCTAAATTACTAGCTTAAGAGGTAGTAAAGCTAAGCTTAAGTAGATAGTAGTTAATAAGCTATTACTAGTACTAAGTACTATACTACTTAAGAGCCTAGATATCCTTTTAAAATTACTAGACTATTAGAAATTTAAAATATTAAAAAGACTAAGTAAAGTCGTTATTAAAACTATTATTTATAAGACTAAGAGAGACTAGACTAAAAAAGTCTATACTAGTTTAACTATTATTACTAAAATTTATAAACTTAGATACTAGATAAAGCTAGAAAAGTCTCTTTAGCGTCTAAAGCCTAGAGAATAGCTTAATAATAAGATTATTAATATATATTTAGAACTTTTTTAGAAGTCTATTATATCTCTAAATTATAAGATTATATAGACCTTTATTATAGAAATATATAATTAGCTATATAAATAGTTTATAAAGCTTATTAATACTAGTATATATATAATTTATCTCTTATTTAATTAAAAGAATTACTACTAGAGCTTCGCTATTATAATAACTAATAATAAGAAAGACGCTTTACGTTAGACCTATTATAATAGTATTAATAATAAACCTCTAATAGCTTTATTAGCCTAGATTTACTAGTAGTTCTATAATAAAAGAATAGAGAAGCTAATCCTTTTATATAATTTAAAGCAGAATAATAGCTTAGATTATAGCCTTTTTATTCTAATAAGTATTTGTCTCTTAACTACTAGGTAGCTATATCTTACTTAGGCTAAAAGCTATAGTTTACTTCTATTATTTAGAGAAAGAGTTCTTATAAAGCTCTTTACTTTAAGTCTTAACTCTTTAGAAATAGAATATTAAAAGCTTAAACTAAAAGAGATAAATACTAAAGAAACCCTATAATAAGTTACTAAAAATAGTAATAGTAATAATAGTAATTATATAATTATAAAACCTAACTATAATAATAATAATAATTAGTTAGAGCTATTTATACTATAACCTCTAGTTTCTAGTTCTAGTAGTTCTAAAGATAAGAAAAATAGTTCTAAATATATTACTTTTATATTTATAAAAAAGGGAATAATACTTAGTATACTAAGAAAGGTAGTAGTAATAGAACGTATAACTCTTAAATAATACTAGAACTTAATAGTAGAGAATCTAGAGCTTATAAAGTTATAACTTATAATTAGATAGAGAAATAAGCTCTAAAATAAAGATATATCTACTATAAGTTTACTTATTAATTCTAAGCTATAATAAAGGATTTTAATAGAAGCCTATATAAATATAGCCTAGTTCCTAAAGTTACTATCTTAAAGGTAATAGATAAACTTAAGATTACTAATTAAGCTAATTAGAAATATATTATAAAAAGGATAAAGAGAGTATTAATCTAGATAGAACTAGTTAATATATTTAAGAGCGATCTAAAGTACTCTAGTATTATACTCTATACTATTCTAAACGCTATATATAGGTTAGAGATATTAAAGTTATTTAATTATAAAGTATTTTTTAAGATAATTTATTTAAAATTAAAAGAGTTAAAAAATAAGATTCTAGTAAGACTAAAAGCTATAAATGCTCTATATTAGGTAGTAATATATAATAGTCTATTTATAAAGAATCTTCTTATAGAGTCTACTAATAAAAACTTATCTTTTAAATAAATAGTTAATTCTAAAAAGTAATTAATATATATATTCTAAAAATTATATTATAGTACTATAAATAGAAAGAATTAAAATACTTTATAAAACACTTAATTATTAACATCTATCTCTATATAGTAAAAAATCCTAGGTATTAGATAAATAAACTAATTTTAATATTTATAAGTCTCTATTTATATAAATCTAGTATAAGAACTTTATTATTATCTTTAAATATAAAAATATCTAGTTATAGTTAGTATAAAACTATATAATACTATATATTATAAAATTATAATAGTAAAAGTCGAAATTTTACTAAGTCGCTTAGTACTAGTCTTTTAGGCTACTATCGCCTATTTATCTATTAGTAACTTTTAAACCTAATAAGCTATATTATAATAGTATAATAGTTCTATAATTCTAAAGTTAGATAAAAGTAATATACTTACTTTCTTCTATTTTTATATATAATAAACTTTTATATTAATATTATAGTTATATATAAAGTTAGAGTAGACTTTTTTTAAGTCTAAAGTTATAATAGTATACTATTATTCTTAGATAGCTAGGAGTACTTACTATATATAAGATTTAAGCTACTATTATCTTATATTATCTGTTTTAAGAAGGTTATATAGGTTTAGGCTTTTATATTAGCTAATATATAATATTAGTCGATTTTAAACCCTTTTATACTATCTAAACCTCTTATATATAGTAGCCTACTTCTAGAGTTAAAAGAGAGATAGTTTTTCCTTTTCTTCTATATTAGAGCCTAGTATTTATATATATTATTCTATCTTAAACGTACTCCTATATACTTCTTTTATAGTAGTATATATTTTATACTATTATATAAAAAGGAAAAACTCTTCTTTACTAGTAATAGTATTTATAATATCTCTTTTAAGCTTTTATTACTTTTATTTTACTTTAAGCTTAAATTAAACTATTATAATAATATTCTTAAATAGCTAAGATTTTAGAGATCTCTTAAATAGCTAGTAATACTAGGGTTTAGTATCTATATAAATAGCTAGTAAAAATCGTATCTTATATATTAAAGAAGTAAGATATACTAAGTATTCTTAAGGCTTCTAATAACCCTCTTTATATAGAGACTACTATATATAGATTTAGTAAATAAGTTAATATATAAAGTTATCTAAAAGGCTTTTAAATCTAATCTTACCTCTCTCCTTCTCTCTTTTAAAATCGATATTATATTAAATTTCTAAGAGACCTTAGGTCTCTTTAAACTAGCTTTATTATAAAGTGTTAAGTAATAAATACCTTCTAAGGCTACCTCTCTTTTTAAAAGATAACTCTCTAAACCTTCTCTAATCTATAACTATATACTAAAATAATAAGAGCTTAGCCTTTAAAGAGATAACCTTCTTAAATTTAGATAATATATAGATAATAAGTAGACGAGATAGTAGTATAAATATAAAGGATAAAATAATTAGTTAGATAAGATAGATATAATTTAAGTAAACTTTAAAGTTAATAACTAAATTCTACCTTTAAACTCTCTTTAATCTAACTCTCTTTTAAACCTTTGTTTAAACTCTTCTTTACTTTTTAAAAGCCTAAATTTAGACCTCTTTTACTTAAGAGACACTACTACCTCTAATACCTTCTTACTACTTCTCTTGAATTAGATATAAATCGGTTGAAATACGCTTTCTATTAGAATAAAACTTAGAAACGAGCTCTTAGCTAAGTTATTACTATTAATTCTAACTAAATATTATTTAACTTAACTTTAAACTTTTTTTTTAAATATCTACTAGTAAATATTTAAAAGACTATAGTTATAGACTAAGTCTATCTCTTACTAGTATAAAGGTTAAAAGAGATAGAAGTAGATATAGAGATAAGAGGTTAGTAGAAAGGGATTAAGTAACTAATAGTTAGAATTTTTAGGACTTAAATATATAATATAGTATAGGAAATCTTATACTAAATTATAAAATCTTTAATATAAAATACTAGTAAGAAGCTTTATTTATATACGAACCTAAGAAGCCTCTACTCCTACTCCTCTACCTCTGTTAGCGCCTTCTATTTAGACTTTTATAATCTTTTTCTCTTTTCTTAACTATCTTCTTTTACTTATAAAGCTATTACTAATTATACTTTAATTAAATTATCTATAACGTTTTATATTAAATTTTAAAACTCTAGAATATATACGATTTCTAAATACTTTATAGAAGTCTTTCTACTCTTCCTATTCTTTCCTAGTAGTTTATAATACTAGTAAATTTTACCTCTTATATCTATTCTTACCTATACCTTTACTTCCTTAACTATCTCTATTACTTTATCTAAGTTATTAATATATCTAAGCTTTACTTAAGACTTACTACTATCTTTCTTCTTTCTTATTAAGCTAGGTTATCTTATTCTTCCTTCTTATAAAGATAGATAAGGAATATTATTAAGGTTATTAAAGTTATTATTTAAGCTAATCTTAGTAATACTATCTATATAGCTAACTTTATTACTATTTCTATTACTATCTATATCTATTTCCTTATAGACTTTTATTTCTTCTTTTAATATAAATAGGAGACTATTTATCTTCTTCTTATTCTTAATTCCTCTTTCTAACTTCTTATAAGACCTGTCTATATATATTCTAAGCTACTTCTTATATTAGTACTTATCTTTTAACCTATTTTTATACTCTTTTCTAAGTAATAATAGGTGTTTAGACTACTTTCTTAGATTAGTAAGGTTTTTAGTATTATTTATCTCTTTTATAGTTTACTATTATTACTCTTTTATAGCTTTAAATCGATTTAGCTTAAGTTATAGTTAGTCGCGTTTTATTTAGAGCTTATAGTATATATTTAAGAGCTAGGCTTTTTCTACTTCTACGTCCTCTTTTTAAGCTTAATATATACTTATTATATTATCTTAAGAATTAACCTCCTTAGTTAGCTTATTTAAATAACTCTAATAATCGACGAGTTCTTCTTATAATTCCTTAATATTAGCTTATATTCTTATTTAAAAGATATAGTTTTAATACTCTTATATTAAAGCTTTTATAATTTATTAAGTTAGTTTTAAGTAATTATAATAGAATAACTTTAAACTCTCTTCTTACTCTAGTATTAGCGTTTTCTATTCTTTACTAGGTACTAATAGATACTAGTAACTCTATTATAGTTCTAATAGTAAGTAGAATATAAGGTTGTCTCTATTAATAATATAGTAAATTTAGTTAATAATATTATTAAAAGAATTAAGAGTATAGGTATAAATAATCTCTTCTTTACCTTCTTTAATCTTAAACTTAAAAGTATCTCTCTTTACTAAGACTTTATCTACTATATACTTATAGTTATAAATAGAGTCTTTAGTATAACTAATTAAAGGTAGTAGTCTAGCTTTATTAAAAAGCTAGAGGAGTAGGCTTTTATCTTTTATTATAAGTGTTTAAAATTTATAATTAGATATAAGAGAAATCTAGATATATACTTATAATATAGTTAATAACCTATTAATAAATATATTTAAGAAATAGCTAAAAACGTAGAGACGATCTTTAAAAGTTAAGCTATATATAAGCTTTAAGAGAAGTAAACTAAGAGATTAGAAGTTATAATACCTATAAAAGTAATATCTTAATATAAGCTAGTAGTTCTAAATAAGTATGATTTAAAGAGGTTAGAGTTAGAGGTATTTATCTTATAGGCTAAGTAAAACTAGATAGAAAAGCTCCTAATATTTATAAGATATATAAATTAAGCTAGTAACGACGAGGTAAGTATTTATTATACTATGATTTAGAGAAAGTAAAGACGCTAGATATAAAGTGTTTTTAGTAGGTATAATCGTAGGTTCTTTCTTAGTATAAAGGTTAATACTATCTCTATATCTAAGAAAAAAGCGTCTACTTCTTATATAAGCTATATTACTAAAATTATATTAAGAAGGTAATATTAGTATATAGACTACTAGACGCTTTTTTCTTAGACATAGAAGCTACTTCGCTATATATAGCCTCTACTAGCGCTCTTATTCTTAGATACGTTTATAAATAGGTATAGTCTAGAGTACTAAAATAGATATAGTCTAGAGACGTATACTAATGAAATATTCTATAGAGTACTCTCCCTCGTTAGTAGAGAACTAGGGAAGGCTGTTAGAGAGTTTAGCTAATACTTAAGTAGATTTTTTAACTTTAACTCTTCTTATTAGCTCGACGCTTTAATCTTAGACTAGCTTACTAGCTAACTTATAATTATATTTTATTTACTATCTCTCCTCTCTAATTATATTATATATATATAGATATCTACTATACTAAAATAACTGTATATAATTAGAGAGGAGGATAGTAGAGAGAGAGAGTAATACTATCTTAAGAGTTTTAGTAAATCTTATACCTAAACTTACTCTAAACTCTTATATTCTAAACTCTTATACTCTAAACTCTTATACTCTAAACTCTTGTATCTTAAACTCTTGTACTCTAAACTCTTATATCTTAAACTCTTATACTCTAAACTCTCGTACCTTAAACTCTTATACTCTAATCTTACCTTAAACTCTTATACTCTAAACTCTTATAACCTTATACTTCTAAGCCTCTCTTAACCTACTATCTAGAATACTTAGTAAGTGCTTTAAAAAGAAGAATATAGTAAAGTAGAAGATTACCCTTTAGCCTTCTTATTCTACTTTACTAGAAAATTCCTATTTCTTAATAAGTAGAAGTAAAAAGTAGCTTATATAGAGCTAGAAACGCTTTAGACTTCTACTAGACTTCTAACTTTTTATACTATATAAATATTATAAGTTCTACGTCTATTAAGTTTTAGTTAGCTTTATAGATATAAATAATACTATTTTATACTTAAATTAAAGGTAAAAGAATTAATTTAGAATATTATATTATTACTTATACTAAGTATATATATTACTTTTAATAATTTATAATGTTTTAGATAATAGATTTAAAGTTATATAGTACTTATATTTAATATAATACTAGGTAGTATATATTAATAGAAAGTAAGTATTAAGTAATTATAATATATATATATTTAATAGATATAAAATTATATACTATATTACCTTCTACTTTCTACTCTTACTTATACTTTAATTTTATGATTTAAGCTTTATAATTTAAGTATTATAAATACTCTTACTTTAAGCTTTAAGATTACTAATTTAAGTATTTCGATTTATATCTAAATAGCTTCTAAATCTATATTTATTAATTTATAATTTACGATTTATGATTTATAATTTAGCTTTAAAGAGCTATATACTTATTAATTTAAGCTTTACGATTTATAATTTATAATTTATAATTTATAATTTAGTGGTTTTCGACTTTTAGTATATATAAGATACTATAGTAAGCTAGAGAGAATTGCTATTATAGAATAATAGTTTAAATAGAGAAAGTATAAATAAAATAAATTTTAAACTTAAGAGTAGCTATTATAATATAAAGAGGATAGGAAAAACTAGTCTAAGAATTTATAGTATTTTTAGTAAAGGAAATTAAGCGGTTTTAAATAATAATATAGTAAGAACCTACTTATTAGAATTATACTACCTTATCTATAAGCTAGCTTTACTACTCTTAACTACTATAAGAGGTCTTATATAATATCTTACCTTCTCTAGAGTACCTACTATACTAGTAAACTAAGGCATTTTTAAGTATAATCTAGCTAACTACCTAGCTCTAATAAACTCTTGTTTTATATTTATACTTTCTAGAGTAACTTAGATATTTCTTATAGAAAAGATAGGAATTACTAAAATACTAAGAGATGATTTACTATAAGCTTATTAGTTTTAAAAAATTTAAAAGAGATATATAGATATAAATAAAATAGTAGTTATTTTAGCTATTTATAAAGTAAATCTCTATCTTCTTATAGTAAAACGTTGCTTATAGACTTAACTTATACTTTAACTTCGTCTATATAAACGCTTTATTGCTTATAATTATAGTAGAATTATAAAACTAGGACTTATTTAATATAATCTTTAGCTTTACTAAAAGTTAAAAATTCTATCTAAAATCTAAGAAGCTTATAACTATCTCTTACTTAGCTTAAATAACCTCCTCTTTATAGTATACTATAACTATTCTAATAGTATATATAGTTAGTATAAGCTAAATAAATTTTAGAATAGCCTTTAATTACTAGATCTACTCTTCTATATATAATAGCTATAAATCGAGCTCTTTCTAAGGTTATATAATCTTCCTCTCTATTATTATCTACGTTAGCCCGCCTACTTATAGCCTAGTTTCCTACTACTAGCGTTTTATATTTAGCTTATAGAATACTTAGTAGAGACTTTAATTAAGTAGATTACTATCTACTATAGCTATGTTTAATAGAAATCAGTCCTTCTTATTATAGATTAGCTAGGTTAAGGTATATAGTATTAGGAGAAGAATTAGGTTTATATTTAGATTACTTTAATTAAGCCTGCTACCTATATTATATTAATATAAATAATAATATAAATAATACCTTCTAATCTATACCTCTTATATCTAGCTATAATATCGTTCTAAGTATTCCTAATCTACTTTATATTATATACTATGTTATTACTAAGCTAGGTACCTCGTAGCTACTATAATATATATTTATAATTAATTAGAATACTAAATAAAAGTTTACGCTCTCTAGCTAGTACTCTTCTAGATTAGAACGTCTAGTAAAGCTTATAGAAAGCCTTATAAGAAGCTTAAAGGCTTTCTAATATATAAGGGATTCTAGTATATAGCGTTATATATATAAGAAGTAGAATAAATATAAGCGAGTAGGTTTAAATCGTTAAAGCTCTAAATAAGAAGCCCTTATATTACTATATAGTAAGGCTATTAAGAAGCCTATGTTTTTAGCTAAGCTAGAGTCGTTAGTATAGATATAGAAGTATATAAATAAAGGTAGAGAAATACTAACTCTTCTTAGGATAAAGTAATTAGAAGAGATAATAGACTATAAAGGTAGGTCTAATATAGTATAGAAGCGAGTTTCGTAAGATATTAAGAGGTAGGATTTGTTAGTAGAGTTAGGTTATCTATAGTAGGTGTGCTAAGGAAAGTATATAAAAAATTATAAAAGAGTTATAAGATAGAGAATAGTATATCTCTAAACTAGACTTATTTAGACTTAATTAAGCTCTTATAAGTATAATAAGTTATAATAAGGTATTAAGAGGTTAAGAGCTAGTCTAAGAAAGCGTAGCTAAAGGCCGCGTAGTACTATCTAAGATAAAGGCTTAGCTCTTCTAGGTTACTTAAGCAGTACTTAGTTACGTGCCTATTAAAGCAGCTTAACTCCCTTCTAGATACGGATATAGAATTTGCAGATATAACTTTTAGTGTATATATAATTTATATATATTATATATCTAGTTTTAAACTCTAATAGAGTAGCTAGAGAGATAATAACGCTACTACTAAGTAAGACTAAGTTACTATCTTATATAATAGACTCTTTATAATACTTTCTAAAAGATACTAGTTAATGTTTTTATAGCTTCTATATATATTATATATATACTATTTCTAAAATAATAAACTAAGATAACTAGTAAAATAGCTAGGTATCTTAAATAGCTAAAAGGTAGTAATAAGTAAACCTAACTACTTATTTATCTAGAGACTAGCTACTAAACTACTTTTTTCTTATAATAATTAAGCTAGAAACTAGCTATTAAGTTACTTTCTTTCTATTCTTACTAAAAAGCTAAACTAGATACTATAAGAGGTAAAACCTTAAATCACACCTATTCGCTCTATTACTCTTTACTACTCTTATAAGTAATTAGTAGGCTTATAAGGTTTTTAGTATAATAGAGGTATAATAGTCTAATAGACTATAAATTTAAAGGCTTTTTAAGGCTGCCTCTGCTCCTCTAGCGCTTATAATATAAGCTAACTAAGGGCTCTTAATTCTACTATAAATAGTAGATTAGTTATATGTCTTAATAGTAGATTTAGAGGCTTCTTACATATCTAATATTAACCTACTAAGCTAGCTAAACCTACTTATTTATAAGACGAAAGCACTTCTACTATTTAGATCTATAGAATAAAATTAAAAGCTATAGTATTATAGGCTAAGTAAGCTACTTAGCCTTCGACGTTTAGCTAGGGTATAGCTAGGTTTTTTTAAGCTAAGCTATTATATTATATAAAATTATCTAATTAGTATTTAAAATATATTATAGCTTTTATATATTAAAAGGTAAATAATAAGAAATCTTAAGCTAGTAGTAGTACTATAACTTTATTAACGTTTTAGGATTATAATTCTAATTAAACTAAGTATTTTACTTTATATAAGCTAGGCTATAGCTTTTAAGACTTAAATATTATATAGTTCTATTAGTAAATCTTTTATATAAATAATAATAATATAACTTAATTAGAGCTTTAATATTATAGTTCTACTAAGTATTAATTATTTTATTATAAATAACGAAAGTAATATCTTTTAAAACTAATTTTATCAAAGTTTATATTATTACTTTTAATAAAGCTATAATTCTATAAACTATTAGAAGTAATAGAACTAAGCTAAGGATT
>LLCB01000556.1:0-22991 GCA_001414345.1 Hymenoscyphus infarciens | reverse complement strand
GCTATTACTTTATAATTATTATTTATTACTTAATAATTACTATTATAATATATAATAATAGTAAGAATATAATAACTCTATAGTAGTATACTACTTTCTATCTAATAGCTAATAATTAGCCTCTCTTCTATTCATATCTATTATTATATAATATATAATAGTAAATAAAGAATAATTATCTTTTAAAATAATAATACTATTAGCTACTAACTCTACTCTAACTACTAGATACTATAATAGTAGATAAGTTATATTCTTTATAATAAATATATAAATAATACTCTAGTTAATATAATACTATACTAATTAATAACTAAAGACTTAGGACAAGTCTTTTTAAAGAAGAGAGGATATAATAGTATACTATCTTAAATTATTAGTATTTATAAAACAACTAATACCTCTATAACTACCGATACTTCTACGACTTATAAGATAGAAGGTACTAAAGAGAGTAAGGATTAGATATTATATGTTTTACTTTAAGGTCTTATATATTTAGCTTTAAAGCTCTTATTATTTTAGTAGCTATATTAGGAAGGACTTAGTTATTATTCTTATTAGGACTTAGTAGTCTCTAACCTCTTATATATAGATGTTTATACTTAGTATAGAAAAAGAATAGTTTTTCCTTTTCTTCTATATTAGTATCTAGTATTTACATATATTATTTAGTCTTAAACGCACTCTTATATGCCTCTTCTCCTATAGTATATATTTCGTGCTATTATAATCAACTTCTTTATCTTCTACTTACGTATTTAACGTTGCGACGTATTCGGAACGCTCTCCGCTGTCGGTTAGCGTAACTAACCTCTTAATACTTACTCTCGACGAGTAGAGCTCTTCTAACTTTGAATACGAGACTTTCTTAATAAGCGCGAACAAGGACTCTTCTAATAAGCGTAGACGAGACTTTTCTACGAGACGCTCTTAGCTTCGAATATAGCGAAAGCCCTATTTAAGTAGGTACACCTTAATCGGCAGCTTACTCTTAAAGAGCTTATATAAAGCCCTTCGCGGAAGGCATAAAGCCTAGCTACGAAGCTAGCCACCGCTACTCTCAGAGGTGCCTTTTCAAAACCGGAAGCCTAGCGGCGCGCTAGCTCACTCTAAGGGATACTCGAAGAATACACTTCGAATTCGAAAGCCTAGTACTCTACGAAGCTAGTATACAACGCTAACTACGAGCTACTATATCTTACGAACGCTACCCGCTCTTTACTAAAGCTAGAGCTAATAACGTGCTAGAGTATAAGAGAGGAAGTTAGACAGGATCTAGGAGTAAGACTTTACTCTTAAGAATATTAGAGAATCGCTGTTTAGGAGTTTAAAGTAATCTATATAGCTCTATAGGTTTCTCTATAACAGGAATAGAGGGCGATATAGTTAAGAGGTTCTTTTATAATCTGGTTTAAGTTTATAGGCCTAGGAAGCTGTCTCCTAGACCTAAGGGGTATGTTATAGAAAAGAGGGTCTTACGTAACCCCTTTTCCCTATATATATAGTAGAGTTTTCACCTTCTAAATTCAAGCTCCTTAGAGCGTTTTCAACTCAAAAATACGTTACAAATCTTTAAAAGTAAGTGAATTTATAGTTTAGTTATGTTTAAATATATATATAAAAAGAGAGTAAAATTCAACTTATACGAACTCTCTATACTAAGACCTAGAGAGCGGATATTAAGCTTAATGAATAGAAACTATTTGTAATATATTTATTTAAGCTCTTATTACTCGAATAATCGCTTGAATACTATATATTTATTTAATATTTATGATGAGTAATTAATATTTTATTCATCTATTCGTTGTATAGACCTATCTCTCATCCACCCTCCATTACTCATCGCCACCTCCTTCATGCTGGGGGGCCTGATCCCCTTCTTCAACGCCTCCTCAGCCATGTCAGCATTCGGTCTGCCCTCGTATTTCGCAACCTCCCAAGAGGCGCAAATAGTCGTCAGGATCTACGGAGCCAGAGCCACGACGATGGGAATTGCACTTTTCTGGTTGTATTGCCAAAGGAATTTCAGGGGGATGGATGTTATTTTGGCTGTCTCAGGGATTGCAGCTTTCTTTGATGGGGGGATTTGTTTGAATGAGGGGATCGTTGGGACCGCAGTTTGGCGGACGATTGCTGGGGTGCTTGTTGGTGGATGGGGGTTCTTGGGCTTGACCACACGAGGGGGCTTGCGGAATGCAGAAAAACTTGTAGGTTGTGGATGAGTTTGAGTCAGATTTTCTTGATTGTCTAGGCTGCCGTGATTGTTGAAGCTGAGTTGGGGTGGGTCGAGCAGACGTTGAGTGGTAAAACAATTAACTTATTTTGTCCTAGAGCGAGTAGAGCCTCACTCGGCGAGCTGAAAGGATCACCAACGTCACGTCTACTCGCGGCTGCTCGCCGCAAGCCCTCTTCTTAATTTGACATTAAAAGAGCGATAAAAAACTGGAGGCAAAAAGTACGCCAGCTTGTCTGTCGTCTTCTAACTTTAGAAGGATATAGAGCACGTACGAATACAAGAGTGAAACAAAGGTATTTATAATACTTGCTGGGTGTTAATACCCCGCATGTACGGAAATCCATACAACTCAACATATTACATTGGTACTAGGAAACGAAACCCGAGCACAATCCAAATCCCCCCCACAAAAAAATAATAAGCGGCATGGAAGACCTACTGGCTTCTCCAATAACTACGATTTCATAGTTCAAAACGCACCAACCAACTCGTATTGCTTACGAGGTAAAACAAGCATACCACAAACCCCCGAATCTCAAGTCAACCTCATCTGTAGTTCCAGTACCCTGGATTACCAGGGAAGAAACATGTGTGAAAGACGTAATTTCATGCAGAATGAAACGTCTACAATACGTAAAAGAGGGTTCAAAAGCTTTTCGCACACACAGATTTCCAGCTTCCATCAGCCGGTTACCAGCTACAGCTATTTGTCCGAGTACAAGGGCTTGTTAGAGCCTTGTAATTTTTTGTTGGTGATAGGGTAAAGGCTCAGTTGTAAATAGTGTCCCGCGAAAAAGGGAAGGAGAACGAGACTCAGTCTAACCTCCCATTTCGGGAGTTCAATAACTTGCGGGAGACTGAAATCCCGTGAGTCATTTACTTGCCTTGACATATTCCAGCCGATGCGAACTAAGAAATTTAAGGCATCAGTTGAAAAGGCACAGCGGAAGAACAAAGTGTACGTCGGCACGAAGGAAGCAATCATTAATAGCAGATGTACTCCTGTATCTAGGCGAAATTTCAAGGCAGTGAGGTTATACTAGGCGAAAATATTGTTTTAATGCCTGTCTGCTTTGTAATGAAATGCGCGAAGCTGCTCAACAGCAGATGAGATGTGCGATACTCACTTCTACGCGAGTCAAGGTTGAAGTTGATTGAGGATGATTGATAGGTAGAGAGATTTGAGATATAGATAGAAATGTCATCGGGGGAGTTGGTATATAAGTAAGTGTGCTCTCGGCTTGTGGGAGTGAAGGTGTATTCAGAACAAAGCTCAACATCAGAATCATAGGAAGTTTCAACTTTAAATCTAATGCTGCAACATTCGCTAAAGAATTGTTTTTTCTAACTTTAACCTTAACTCTACACAAGACCGCCTAAACACACAACCACTGCAAACCGCAAAACCTTATAAACGAAACATACACCACCATGCCATTAGGACACAGAGAGGGTTATGGCTCCCTAGGCCATGCCCTGAACCCGAAAGCCAGCAAAGGCTCAAAGTCCTCAAAATCTTCAAAGAGGAGATCTTGTCGCGGCCATGGGAACAGCAACCCGTGCCAACATGTAAGTAACGGGGACAACGTTCTCCCACCTCGCACCTCCCCAGTTCTCTTAGATCATTCTTCAATTCCGAACCAATCCTAGACCACAGTACCTAGGTATTCTTCTGCGCCTCATCCAGAGAAACTTCTCGATAGGCAAATACTAACCCCCCCCACCTTTAAGGATATCTCCTAGTGTATCGATCTATACTTAAAAGACTGCGAGATGAATTACTATAACGAATTTAAGGAGGCGAGAGAGAGATATTGCCAAGGATCGTGGTCTGCAAATCTAGGAATCGAAGATGGATTATTGAGGAAGTGATGTATGATTGGGATAGAGAAAAGTGGAGTAAAAGGAACGGCATGGTCGGAGGGGTGCTTGGGATTTGGGTGGTTTTCCCCTCTTTCTTTGAACTTGAGAAGAATTGTCTGGAATGAACGGGGGGGTTCGAGTTTCGACCTCTTTTCAGCATTCTGTTGACAGGAGATGCAGGATATGATGAGGGTACAGGAGTTCTAGGGGTTTCCTTTCTTTCTTTTGTTTCGGAATTTTTTGATCGAAGTGGCCAGACTTCGTCGAATATAATAAGGAACTGGGCTTCCCTAGACTCGTGTTAGATTTTATTCAGCTAGAATAAACTAACTCTTCTATCTATAACTTAAGCTATATTGAGTCCTGAAAAAAGATTTCTAAATAGGTTTGTGCAATCAGGCCCCGGTCGCGCCTAATTTGAGTGCAGAGTCTTAGGACTTCGTATAACACCTGAAAGAGTTACCAACATTTCGGCTCAAAGTTCAAACCCCCAAAGTACTTTTACGAAGCAAAATACAAAGCAAGGTTCGAAGTCTCTGCCATTACTCATGAATCGAAACCAACATAGAATGGTTCAATTAACCAATGGAGATTGACATACGCAGGAAAACATCGCAAACATGCCCCCCTTACTAGAGCTACAGGGATCCGAAAGATAGACAATTGAAGAAAGCAAAAGGTAAGCCCGGATTATACGGGTTCACTTTGGTGACTGTGAAGCGAATTGTGAACCGAAAAATGGTTGGGGTAGGAGGACTAAAATTGACACTCATCGCCCCTTTGAACGGGTCCACATTCGGTGTGCAACACTCGTTCATTTCCCCCTTTCTCCTTTGAGTCTCTTTACAGCCTCCTGCAGTGACTCGATCTCTTGTTGTTGGCTCGCAATCACGGAAGTTTGAAACTCAGTCAGAAGGTTATGGCTGGTGATCATTCCCTCCACCGCGCTCCGTAGCAGTTTAAAATTTTCCTCTTTGCTATTGCTGGCCATTTTCTCCCCTTTCGCCTTCGGACGCTGTTCCCCAAGTTTGTCCTCCTTCTTTTGGTCCATGATAGGCCGAGAAGTTCAGGTGCTTTGATGGGCCAGGGTCGTAGGTACAAGTATTTTGTTTCGGAAATAGATGGTTGGGAACGTGGGAGAACTTCAGTTGGTAGTTGTATGTTCTGAAAAGGTTTTTGGTTTTCATTTCTCACTTTGGCCTTGTCCTCGTCCTTTTTGTAGTGTGGAAGTTCTGAGGTAGAATTCGCTTGGAGGGTCTCGAAGAGATTCGATGAGACGTTTATAGAATTCTCAGGAGGAGACTATTGTCTCGCAAATGACATCTCGTCGCTTCGGTAAGAGACTAAAGACTTCTGCGGATGAACGCGAAAGACTTCGCGCATGAATTATGCTCCACACTTAGACAATTGCGAATGTCGTTCTCTCACGTGACTCACCTCCTCGTGCGCGGAAGGGGATATTTGAAACCTAAGGGTTGGCTTTTGGATTATGGTTATTAAAAGTGACTTATCCTTCCTTCTATTATACAGAATAAAAGAACCCTTCACTCTTGAGCTGCCAAGGTGATTTCCTGCAATCCACCTTAGGCTAGCTATGTACACATGTATTGACTTATTTGCTTTGAGAGACATATCATGTCCTGGGGTACTATCTCGCAGTCTTTATATTCAATCGGTCCTCATTCCCAACTCCACCTCGTAGCGTCAACATTTACTTTATATTTATCCACGTGACAAAGTTTGCTTCGCAATTAGTGGAACCATGACATAGAACACGATATCAGACAAGTAAATCCAGTTCAGATCCAGTAGTTGCCACAGAGTGAGCCAGTAGAGGAGTACCACAGCCACAGCCACAGCCGCGACCCATCATAGAAAATACTGGGAAACGTCTCGTATAGCACCAAGTCAACATAACAAGGGCTTGTACAAGAATCGGGCAACTGGAGAGCGGCAAGATAGATGGATTGTGCTTCTGGCTGCGAGTTCTGCTCGGAAAGAGGCTTGAAAGGTATCGATTGACACCAAGAATCAGATTGGGATGGAATGAAGGCAGAGGATGAAGAATTAAAAGGAAAGAGCGAAGTTGCAGTGTAGAGTTAGAGTGGGACAATGGATGGATGTTTTTTTTTTGATATTTCCCGTTTGAGGAAACTCCCGAGGGAGGCCCCTTGCAATAAATAGAAGAACTTGCTTTGAAAACCAGCATCTGGAAGAATATTCGTAATCTGAGAAAGCCTCCTTAAGTCTCAACTTCCACGTCGAAATCCAAGAAGAATGTCCGTCTGAAATGAACCACCACAGACCTTAGTTATGAATCTCGGCAATCGCCTCGCAGTGTAAAGATTTGATTTGGGGTATCTGGTAACAAGCTCACTCCTCTTGGTGATCCGCAAACTTCGCCTTGTTCTCCTGCATCATCTTCCTATAACTCTCCACAACACTCTGCCTCACCTGACCCAACTCCTCTCTCCTCCTCAAACTCCCACTCGCCTTCGGCACATTCTCAACCTCCACCCTCGCACCCCTAACCTTAAACTTTTCCTTTGGGGCATGTTTAAACGTCGGTGGCGCCTGAGCAATATCATGAAACCCGATTTTCCCCTCCCCTCTATCCCTCTTAAGTTTCGCCCAAGGATCGCCCTCGAAATCCTCCACTTCCCCTACCAACTTCTTCTTCTTATTCTTCTTGCCTTTCTTTTTCTTCCCCGAAGCAGAAGGTTCCATATCTTTCCAAACCACTTGGCCGTTCTCGTCTTCGGATTGCATCTCTTCCATATCCCTGGCGTCCATTCTTTTATCTTGTATCCGTTTTTCTTCTTCCCGCCATTGATCGTACATGCGATGCATCTTCTTCTCCTTGTACGTCCTACCCACCTTCAAACCCAATGGATCTTTCCCCCCCTTTGCAGTTTTATTCATCAACCCACCCACAGGCAATGCAGCATCCACCCTAGCAGAGAATTCAGACATCCTTTCTCCAGGTTTAATAGTCGGAACCTCCGCTTTTGCTACAACCGCTTTCTCCTCCTCCTTCTTTTCTTTTTTGCTCTTCTCCCTCGCAATCCTCTCCTTCCCCTCGGCCTCACTATTCACATTCGGTTTCTGCTTCTTCGTTCTTATCCCATCATCCAAGCCCTTGGGTAACTTCTTCCCCTGCTGAAACATCATGAGCCGCGCAAACGCTTTGGGGGTATCATCGTTGATATCTGGGTTATGGTGCTTTCGTTTTTTATTCGTTTTGCGCGTGGTGGTTAGGTCGGTGGTGAAGATGCCGTTTTCTTTGGCGGATTTGGAGACGGAGAGGGGTTTTGCGATTGAGGTTGGGGGGAGGTCGAGACTGGGAGGATATGGTTAGTGGTGGATTGGGGATTGGAAGAGGGAGGGATGGCATACGTGGATTTGTCGGCCTCGCCTTTGCGGGTGTGTTTGTGTGGCATTTTGGGGGTTTGTCGTGTGTTTGGAGGAGGGGAAGTTCACGATGGCTTGCGATAGAGACAAGTTTTTTTCTGCAGGGAAGGTCGGAGGTCTTGGCACTTGGGAGATCCGACCTTTACCCATCACTTATACCCCCTTCACTTCAGATCTCAGTCCCCTTACTTAAACTAACGATTAGTTGGCTTAATATTTGTCTAGGGAGTGTTATCGAGAATAAAAATCCTGGTTGGCTGAGATATCATTTTTCGGCTCACCTGCTTTCTCGTCCCTCCTCGTCCACCAATACGCAACGCTTACAAGTAATATAATAAGCTGACCATAAGTTGACGCCAGAATATTTTTAAATCGATCGTCAGGCTATGCTTATCACCATCTTGAATCCTTCCAATTGTGAGCTCATCGTTGGGATTTGCGTGAAAATGGAGTCGGTTTGAATAGGTATTTATTGAAAGCTGGAATCTCGAGTTTATTTCAACTTGGTCACTGTGCAGAAAACAACTTTCTTTCTAATGTTTACAATGAAGCCCTGGATTTCAATTAAATCAAGCAATATAAGAGTGTTTTGCAGAGGATCTTAGCCTCCAAAGAAGAACCGCCGGGATAAGGGGCACTTGAGAACCGAAAGTCTGGAGGATCATCAGGGGATCGATCTCTTCGGCTATCCTCTATCCTTGCCTATAAACTTCTTTCAACCTTTCCAGTTGCACATTATAACTTAAAAAAATGACTTTGAATTTTGAAAAAGGTGTGGGTATCTCCTAGTTGATACTTATAGATTTTCTCCCGGCGTCAGACCATAGAGGTGTTGATCTCAATGGTGTCCTGTTTCAACTGTTTTCAGCACCTGCACTGTCGCTCTCCCCACGTGGGCTGTAGCAGGCTAGGCTAGGGTCTGGATCCAACAGTCCCCAGACCCAGAGTATCCGATCCGCCTCGCCTCCAGCTCTGCGCCGTCGCAGGTGCTTGCGCCTTTTTCCCTTCTTCCCTCTTGTTGCCTTTCCCATTCTTCCATTCTTCCATTCTTCCATTTCTCAAATTCTCCTTCTCACTCTTTTACTCCTGCTCAACGACACTTTCTTCTACTGGAATCTCAAACCTCCTTTCGGCTGTTGGACTACCGCATTGCTCGACTTTATTTTGTTAGTACCGAGTGATCTCGGGTGCTCGTACCAACTCTCGTACACGCTGAGAGTACTCGGTATTCCGCGCCCTCGAATCCTACAAATACACCATACACCCTCCAAATCCTCTTGTATATCAATACTTCCTGGTAATACTTTATACCTACTATCCCACGAAAGCTACCCATTACATTGCATCTCTGCAAGATCCCAATTCACAGGCATCGCACGGCGAGGACCCTGCCAAGAGATACTCGGATCTCATCCCTACCAACAAAACGATGGACTCGTTGCACATGCAGCCGCTGAACAACTATGGATACAACGATGCCATATCTGACATCTCCGACTCGACTTCTCCCTCCGCAGATTCTTGTGGCAAACCTCGTCACTCCTATGACAGTGCCGATGCTGGGTTGGATTCCGACCTCGAGGATGCCCTTATTAAACCGACAACGGGCAGGAAGACACCATGGTGGAGGTCTCTGCCAACACGGGGGAAATACCCACCCGGGCTCAGCGATTCTCTGGGAGCTGCTCCATACTCGAATCGAAAAAGAAGGAGTTGCTGGCCAAATTTCTGTATATTTGGTAGCATAAGTGGTTTGGGGGTTGTGTAAGTTATTACCCTTCCTTGTCAAACAGCGACTAACATGAGTGCAGAGCTATTCTACTCGTTGTTAACCTCGCCCTCGGCGCCTTAACACTCTACTGGAACGCGGACGTCGACAAAACATTACAATATTGGGGGCAGCCTGGAACGGGGACAGAAGGAATGTCCTGGTACCCAACCGATTTCCTACGAGACATCCTCCCTATACCGTGTCACTCGCACAACGATTACTGGCGGAAAGTGCCACTCTTCTCAGCTCTAAGGTCCGGATTTACAGGAGTCGAGGCGGATGTTTGGCTTTTCGACAACGATTTATTTGTAGGACATAATACCGCATCACTGACTCGAAATCGAACCTTTCAATCTTTATATATCGACCCTTTAGTCAAGATTTTAGAACACCAAAATCCCAGCACGGATTTTTATAATGGAACCGACCATGGAGTATTTGATACGGATTCCGGAAAATCTTTGATTTTGCTGGTCGACGTCAAGACTGCCGGTCCCGAAACCTGGCCGTGGGTTCTTAAGCAGCTGGAACCCTTGAGAGAAAGAGGATGGCTATCTTTTGTTGCGGACGACAAGGTACATACTCGACCTATTACGGTCGTTGGAACCGGCAATACGCCTTTCGATGTTCTCACGGCCAACTCAACATATCGAGATGCATTCTTCGATGCCCCACTAAGTACGATGTCGGATGAGGAGAAGAAAGGTGGAAAGGGGGAGAAGCAATCTGATGCTGGCCAAGGGTTATCTGGGACCACTCCCGATACAGAATTCAACGAATTGAATTCATATTATGCGTCTGTCTCATTTGGATCAGCTGTGGGCCGCATCTGGGGATCTAAACTAAGCCCGGAACAAATGGAGATTATCAGAAGCCAAGTCCAAGGTGCACATAGCAGGGGGTTGAAAGTAAGATATTGGGATCTTCCCAGTTGGCCCATCAGTCTTCGGAACCACATTTGGGATGTTCTGGTAAAGGAAGGAGTTGACATGCTGAATGTCGACGATTTGAAGGCAGCTAGCAAATTGGTATGGTAAGGATATTGGGAAGGGGTTGTATTATACAAATGGAGTATATATATGGTTTGGGGGGTTACTTTGCATGGGATGGTACGGAGTTTTGGGGGTCGCCTCTGGCTAAGGCTATGCATGCATTTGATGGCGTTTATAGTCGTTGGGAAAGGTTTAGGTTGTGTTTATATGAAGAAATGTGAATACCTAAGAACATTCATCAATGTAAGGTATGGAAGATCTTTCGTACCTGCCTCAACTTCAACCTGGAAGTGAATACTGCTCAGTGCCTCAGGCGAAGATGCACCCATCATGTGACCTCAACAGAAAGCCGAGGCTAGGCCGCCAGCCCCCCACTTCAATTCGTCTCGCGTCAAATCCACCCCGCCAAAAGATCTTCCAGAAAAATTCACGATCTCGACATCTTGCTCCGGACAACCATCACGACTTTCGCACTTGCGCGCTACACCGTGTAAAATCAGAAACACACATATCGTCACTCGAGGATGATAAGGAACTCTTTTCCGCGATGGCGAATTCTGGCGATGAGCTGATCACTTGGATCTTGAGCAGTATTGCTTCAACCGGCGACGAAGGTGAGTTTTCTGCGATTTGCTTCCGCCAGTCTCATGCCTCCTACCTGTCGGCCCTTCATACCTCCGCCGCTTAATTCTCAAGCGATGATAAGCTGCTTCTCTCATTTGATGGAGTCTCGCGACGGGGCGGTCGCAAAAAATGCGGGTTGAACACCCATTTGCGGAGTGGTCGAGTGGTCGAGTCACCTTCAAAATCGACGGGAGCTTCCCCGCACTGACCCTGCAGCTTGGGTGTGGGTGTTCATGTGTCCATGTCACCATGTCACGCCTCCCACTCCCAACGTTACACGGAGAAATGTGGAGAAATATCGCTAATAAACTCGTCAAACAGGTATTGCAATCGAGGATTTATTTGAAACTATTACGAGTGCTTCCGACATAGATCACGATCGAGATGAAGTCTGGCAAGTGCTTCTTCGCCGTCCAGGGGTCGCTGTTGAACCGGGAAAATCAGGAGAGGACTTGAAGCAGTTGACGTTGACCGACCTTCTGGAATCCGGACACGGTAGAAGCATTATCAAACCTGTCGCTCAACCTGTCCCAGCTCTTCCAGCTGCTGCGGGCGTTGCACAAACGATAAAGAACGCGGCCACTGCTTTCAAGAGGAAAGGTCGGCCTAAGTTGCCAAGAAACCCAGATGGATCAATCATCAGAACCCCCATACCTGGATTTATGACGCCAATGCAAATCATTTCCTCATCTCCCACCACTTCTATTGCCTCTGCGGCTGGAAAGAGAGATCGGAAACCGCCACCATCTATTTACGAAGAAATTGGACACACTACTTTGAATCCCGAATCGAGTTCTGTTGATAAACGGCCCCACAGCAAAAGAAGAAATGCCAACGCAGAAAATGTTGCCGAGTACACGAGTTATGAGGAACTACAGCGTGAGGCTGGAGCCCCAGGGGTCTATTATGAAAAAGAGGAATCTGCCCAAAGATGGAAGGAAAATAGGCAAACAACCCGCAAACCGGCTCACATCTTGACATTCAAGTCTGTCAAATTGAAGGACCCCGAATGGCTCAACCAAAATAAGGGAAGCTGGGTAGAGCCTTTCTCTGCTGCAGTCGCAGCTGCTATGGAAGAGGCAGAACAAGAGCAGCAAAACAAGCGAAGAAGACCTCAGCCTACCAAGTCCACGCCCGGAAAGGATACATCAGATCAGGATGCGAACATGGCCGGCGGACTCGAGGATTCAGGACTTGCCTCGTTAGACCCCCAGCTTGTTTCTCCGATCGCAGTGGAAGGAGAATCAGCCGGTCAAACTATGCTCGCCAATGGGAATTCGTCTTCTCTGCAGACCAACCCAACAACGGAATATCAACAAAACGAACAAAGCCTAGAATCGCCAGGTGATCTCACAGTTACGGAGGCCAATCTTCGAAGTGTTGACCAACAACCACCGAATAACGTCCAACAGCCCATGCCTCCTCCCCCTTTGCTACCCACTCAAGAATCTCTTCAGTCCACTATGGTGGTGAACTCGGTCGCGGAACCTGCTCCAGAAATCACCCCAAAACCGAAGCGAAAGTATATGACAAAAGCCCGGAAAGCTGAATTGGCCCGGCAAGCTGAATTACAAGCTGTGGCAGACTCTTCCACCACACAGGATGATGAAGCTACACGAAAGCGAAAAAGCGACGCAGACGTTGGCACATTATCGATTGCCGAATATGGCACTCCGTCGGGCAAGAAACGACGCAAGACGCAAGATACTCAGGAAGGTGCCAGCCGCCGAAAGAGCCTTCGAGGCGATCCACAGCCCCCAATGAACTCTGGATCGTACCATGTTGGGTTTTTCAACCCTCTTCTCCCACAATTAGCAAACCAAGGCCCGCCATCTTATCGCTCCCCATATGCCCCCGAGGCTTCCTTGCACCCAACAACTGAAGCCGCGGGTCCTTTGGCATCGAACCCGACACCTACCTCTCACACGACTGGAGTCCCAACATCTGCTTCTGGTACGAATGAGATGATCTCAGTCCCATCTGCCCACACCCAACGATTTGGTCTAGTCTTGCCTAACAACCCTCTTACACTCCAAATGATGAATGATACCAACCCATCAGAAGCTACACATGGGACGAGTGTAACTCCACGTACTCACGATAGCCAATCTTTTTTCATGACATCCACATCGAATATACCTACTTCTCCGTCCACGGATGCAGGCCGTCGCCCTTCTGTCACTCCGAATCCCGGTATCACATCACCACAAGCGATTGATACTGCACAGCGGAAGAAAGGAAGACCCGGAAGACCTAGAAAACACAACTCTGAACAAGTCGCAATTGAATCTGCACTTGCTGCCGCCCGAGATTTTGCTATTCCCAACACACTTGTACGACTCGCGGCGATTTATGAGGGAGTGGCTGGAAATTTGATATTATCAACTGATAAGACTGCCATCCAATTTTATGGTCTCGATCATCATCCTCCACAACTTCCACTGTTCGACTTGCCGGTCGAGAAGATGACCCAGAATCCCATTACGTCGGTTAAAGGTTCATACCCAATGGAGCTTCGTATAAATGGTGGAACGACGGCGAGCGATGAAAGTGGCAATTATCAGTTTCAGTTTGCCTCGACCAATGAAGGCACAGAAGCTGCGGCACTCATGAGATCTAAATTGGTCGCGGCTCTTATTGCTGCCAGAATGCGAGCTGGGGTTCCGATAACTGCATCAGCTCAGGTTGTACCCGAAGAGGTTGTTCGACCGTGGCTTTGCGAAAAATGCAACAAGCGTTTTAAGAACGACATTGGACTGAAATATCATCTCACGAAGTCTCAAACCGCCTGCAACCCCAATTATGATCCCATTCTCAACCCACGTAAACAGCGGGGAGGAAGAGCTCCAAAGGACCCATCTCAAAAGGCTCCTAGACGGAAACGCAGAGACTCATTCTTATCAGACGAAGAATCTGATAGTGATGATTACCTCAAGCCAGAACGACAGGCATCCCCCAAGGCTACCAAGAGATATGTCAACTTGCCACACGAAAGTGAGCTGTTAGACGATGTGGAGCATGAGTTCTTATCTGAAGGTCCACAGCCTCCCAGCGACTCTCCCTTGGACTTATCCTGTAAGGAAGACTTTCAGAGCTTTGTACTCGATATAATCCGCAAGAATGGCGGACTATTTCCTGCGGAAAGATCGGTCTGGCTTGCAGCTGTAGGCGCCTGGATCAAGAACGGCAAAAAGCCGGATACGTCAAGACCAGAATCCAAGTACCTCCGGCAAGCACTGGACGATCTGATTCTTGAAGGAAAGCTCATCAAATCACAATTTAGCTTCCGTGACGGCCACAGCCGGGGCGTTAATCGACACCTTGTTACGGAACCCGAGCTCGATCTCAAGTCACCTCTAGTTAATGAACTAAAGGAGGCTGTCAAGAAAGCACACCCCAATTACTATGTCCCACCGCAATGGAGTCCACCCGACACTATTATAGAGCGGCTGCAGATTGCAGCTCGTCGTATCCCAGGCAACGCCCCGCAGATTGATTACGATGTTCTCAACGAACTTGATGATGCTGTGAAGCCCGATGACTCTGACGATGATGAATTCCGTGCGTTTGAGTTGGAGCATGCGGAACAGGTCGATTCTGATGAGTTTATGAGTGATGGGGACGAACCCGATGTCGTTCTCCGAAAACAGCAAAGTCTCATGGCACTAAAGGCAACACAAAGTCGAGCATTGAAAAGAAAATGGGAGGCTTCAAAACTTGCTGGCAGTACAACGCTTGCTAAGTCTGGCGATGGACAGGGCAAACCAAAACGCCAAAGAACCACATATCAGCCCCGCAAAAATCCAAAGAAGGAATTCAAGAGTGTTCAAACTTGGGATGCTCCTCTAGCTTTCCTTCCCAATCCTCAAAGTGGAGCTTGGGCAAATCCGGTTCAACTCGCTGTGATCAAGGAGATGACCCGTCCCGGGCCAAAATACCGTCGCCCAGAACCGATAACATTCATGCAGACTCCTAATGGAAGTTGGTCTGAGAGACCTTTTGGTCATGGAGTCAACCCAATCTTTTCGAGACCAAAGCGACTTGATCAGAGAGATGCCGATGCTACAATGGAGTACTACCAGGGTCGAGTCGACAAGGGATTTCGACCGGTAATGTTTCCCCCAAGCACAGCAGAATCATTTGTGCCTTTGCGGAGACCATCTGCTACGCCATCAATGGAACCCGAGCAGTCTTCATCAGATGCCACCTCACGCAGAAATCGAAAGAGAGAGGCCATTGGCGAACTGGATAACCTTGTTCCAAAGCGTGTTTCTTTCTCGTCCGAGTTTCCTCGTCGCTATAAAAAGAGAGAGTATACAGCTAGGCGCCCCCCTTCCATTATCTCTGACGATGAAGATGATGACCTAGCTTTCACTCCTCTGCCACCGACTGAAGGAAAGCGAACGACCAGAAATTCGGCAAAAGCAGCAGAAGCCGAAGGAGTTGCTCCACCCGCCTTTGAACAACTCGATTTCGATTTGCTTAGACCCGAGAATCCCGGATTGAGAACACTGCCTCAAATGTTCGGCCTAGATCCCTCGGCTATCGACACCGAGGTTCAGGGGAGTGCAGACTATGCCCCAAAAGACAGTGAGGCTCAATTCGTGGAAGCACAGGCTACGTTTGATAATTGCGATTTTAAGGAAGGCTCGTGGGTCGAGAATCTAAAGGAGACTGCTCGTGCGAACAATTACAAAGTCAAATGGCGCAAGAACCACATATGGGATATGGAGTCTATTCCATACGAGGACCTCAAGAGTGAACCTGAAGATTACCAAGGAATGCCCATGCGATCGGGTCCGAAACGAAAACGACCAAGTGGCCAACCAGCTAAATCTGCGTACAGAAAGAAAGTACTTGATCCAAAATTCTCGAAGAAGCGTAAGACGACGGGAAAGCCTTCTGACTTTGATGGTCTGGTAAATGATCTTTCTGAGGTTCCCAAGAAGTTTGGAGTCGAGGTCGCACCACAAGAACCGGTTTCGGGCAGACGTGAAGGCCGAAATATGGATGCGAGGTTACCTGTACATATTGAACGACGTCTTGTTGCTGCTATTATTGCTGTGAAAACTATTACGGGCGGTATACACGGCAAAATCGACTGGATCCTAATTTGCCAGCTTTTCCCCCAGTATTCAACGGCCTACATGACTAGGTTTTGGAAGAATATTTCTACGGTTTATATCGACGCAATCGAGCAGGCTACTGAGAAGTTCCGCGATTTGTTCCCGGAGGCCTACAAGAATGGAGAGGTCCCATCGATCGATTACGATAACCTTCTCAAGTACGACTGGAACGCCGTGATCAAATGGGTCCTCGAAACCATCAACCCCGTTTTGACAACGCACAAATTGTTCCTACCTGGTACCATGAAAGAGGTCCAAGAACAAATAACAGTCGTCAAAAACAAGAAGCCACCAGTTGTTGAGCGAGGTGGGTATTTCGATCTCAACACTGCTCTCTACAGACGTCTCAAAGTCTCTGCTTCCAAGCCAGGAAGTATCCCAATACCTGAGAAGCCGAAGAAGATGCTCGAGGAAGATGAGATTCACGAGGCGAATATTACCCTTGCGAAATCTTGGGTTAGAGCTGTTGCTACCACTCCTCAATCACAATACGACGTCAACATCGCGGGAGAAAGATTGAATGAGCTCGGAAACCCCTTGATCAACGAAGCCCTCGCTATTCTCAAAGACGACAAAATCATCAAGCACTGCAAGAAGGGACGTGCTACCCCTGGTCGCAGTTACGAAGTGACGGAATTCTTCAATAAGAAATTGCATCGTCATATGCCGCCCAAACAATTCCTCGAAGCCATGGAATACAAACGTTTCCTCGATAAACAATTCTTGGAAAATAAGGATGCGCCGATTCGTGTTGATTATTTGGCAGATGAGGGAACGCTACTTTGTATCACCTCACTTCAAGCTCATGGACAACTGAGAACGAAGGCTGAGAATGTGAATTGTCATGCGATGAAGGGTCTCAAGGTTGACGACTTTTACTCTACGGAACGAATTCCGAAGAGTAGACTGATCTTCCAAATGGATATCTATTTCACGCCCCTCTACACACCCAACGACAATATCCCCATACTCCAAAACGTCATCAACAAATCTTCCGAATTCAGACCTCCTCGCCACCCGGACAACGGCGACGTGCCTATCCCTATTTGGAGAGACATCGACGAGCGAATCAATCCTGAGCTTTGGGGTTACGTGCTAGTGGGTGTTGTGCAGTTGATTGCCTTGAGAGGGGGTATCGATGTCAAGGGACTGAGAAAGTGCTTTGAGCCTGTGATGGAGGAGTGGGAGGTTAGACTTGTGATTGAGTGGGGTGTTGAGGCGGGGTTGTTTAAGAGACTTCATGAACGGATTGAGGGGTGGACTGTTGTTGGGGAGTGGTGGTTGGTTTTGGGGGGTTTGTTGGAGAGGGATGTTGTGGGGAGGGGTAGGGAGAAGAGTAAGGAGAAGGTGAAGGAGAAGGGTGCGGCGAAAGAAAAAGGAAAAGGGAAGGAGAAAGTTAAGAAGAGTAGGGGGAAGGGGAAGGCTCGTGCTTGAGGAATGCGGGTGGTGGATGAAAATGGGTGACGGAGTGTATGAACATGCTGATTTGCCGTGTTTAATGAAATTGGAGTTGGAGTTTGGGTGTGGAAAATGGGTATGGCATGTAGCATAGGGTGGTGTTTTTTGGAGCATTTGTTTGGCGTTTTGGGGGAGGCTTTTTACTTTATGAGATACCAGGTGGTTTATTCTCCACTGAAGAGTTGCCAGAATGGGCGATCAATAACGCTTTTGGGGTTTGTAGAATGGGAAGGATCGCTTTTGAGAGCAGTGTAGTACAAATTCAAGGAAGATCTGTATTCACTTGGGCTGTGGGTGAATGAATGAGTCAGACAGTGAGAGAGCTGACATTTCTTGAGTTGAAAAAGAGGCGACAAGTAGCGGAGAGGTTTGTGAATTCGTAAAGGAAACGATTTATAACAAAGACTACTTTAATTAGTAGAAACCCCGAGTAAGAGTAAACCAGGAAGGAAACAGTATAAAAGTATAGAGTACAGAGAGAAAGCTACGACAGTATATTCTAGAGTAGGTTAATAACTTTGGTTGGTACAACTTTGTATTAAACACTCTACTTACAAGTATCAAGGAAGCAATAAAATTCAGTAAATTAAACTATTAAAACTACGTTGTTCCAGATCAAGTAACTGAATCGAATCAAAATATACATATATATATATACTCATAGTACTAGATTAATCTCTTAAAAACAGTGTTTTATATAGAGTGATATTTAGTAATTTCTAAATTAATTAAATATCGTTCAAGGATCTCGAAGTAGTTATAATATTAGATACTTCTTTTCATAACATATTTAATTAATAGCATCCACTTGGCTAAAAATAAACAGATGTCGTGCTTGTTTATAACGGAGTCATGCTAAAGAGACGGTACCTGGTTCGTCTATGTCCTACTCGTATTTCAGTGGAAAGGGGTGGTGGTGTTGGCGATCAACTGCATCGTGGCCGTCTCACCGTGGTGGGCCAAATTATAGATCTCGAGGTAGTTGGGACAGAAAAAGATAACTCTAGATTTTATGTGGCCTGTGAACATCTTGCAAGTATCTGTCGTGCCTTTCCGGAGTACGAAGCGGAATTCGAAACAAGATTTCAAAGCCGCCGAACCGTTACTGGACTTTTGTGGGACGTGGTTCTGGACAGAACTCGGACTGAAAACGATCCTTGTTTTCTTGGCTACCTATATGATAGCTATATCATTCTCCTACAACAGGATCCTAAGGACAATACTATATATCATCAGATCGAGATTGCGGTCATATGTTGGTCTTATTACAGCGAACATTATATGCCTGGAGTGAAGTTTGAGGGGATGAAGCAAGAATGGGGATTAGGCAAAGACTGGTTGGTTCAAGGATTCGACGATGAAAATTTTTACGATAATTTAGATAAGTTTGAACACAGGTTAAACGCGATGGATTCATCAGTTGCGATCTCCTCCTCATGCTGTTACTCCTTCATGAAGACTGCTCGCTTGGGAAGAACTTGACCCCCTGGTACTCTTCATGAAAAATGTTTTATATATTGATCTTAAGAGAGACTAAGAAGTAATCAATTTCATTCCACAAACTAAACCTTGTCCTCCCCCAAGAATCTCGCAACCCCCTCCCCCGCCACCCGTCCAAAAACAACACATTCAAGAAGCGAAGAGCCACCCAACCGATTCTCCCCATGAATTCCACCCGTCACCTCTCCCGCCGCCCAGAGTCCTTTGATCGGCTCACCAGCAGAATCCAATACTTGACTTTGAGGATTTATCAGAACACCACCCATAGTAAAGTGTACAGCTGGCGTGACTCTACCAACATACACCACTGATTCGGATAAAGGCTCGAGTAATGCCCAACTCCCGAAGGCTTTTCGACCAAGAGGGTCAATGGCTTTTCCAGCTGCGGATTTGGAGTATTCTTGGATGGAGAGGAGCGCATCGGCGGGTAGTTCTGAGATGGTGGTTTTTCGCATAAGGCCTTTCCAGGTGTAAAATCCGATGTGGGATGCAGCATGGGCATAAACGCCCTCATCAACCACAATTTGGATATCCCATTGTCGAGGAGAGGAGTCGGCTGCTGGAGAACCGGTAATGGAACCTGTAACGACTTTTCTAGTTTCCATCTCATTGATGAAGCGTTTTCCATCTCGGAGTAAGATTCCTCCTTCTCCTCGAAGCATTTCTGCTGCTAGGAATTTGACGGGATTCAGGATGTCCTTTGGGTCCACGAAACTGGTTGGATGAACTTGGACAAGATCCATATCCAAAACCTCTGCACCGACGCTGATAAGAAGATCTTGAGAACCGGGTCGTGGATCGTTTGTTGATGGGAATCCAGCAAGATCTGGTCGGTATTTTGATAACATTCCTTGTGCATCGCCAGCAAATCCCCCGCTTGCGAATATGACCGGACCTTCCAATGTTTTGGCTTCTTCATCGCAGGTGTATTCCACTCCTGTGACTTCCCCTCCAGTTTTCAAGACTTTCGTCACATGACATGATGTCTCGAGATGGAACGAATCATTCTCTTTGAGTGATTTGAGGAGGGCTGTGACGATTGAAGCGCCAGGTGGTGTTTGTCCACTTCCTCTGTGTGTCCGAGGGAAACTGTGACCACCGAGTTGTGCCACGACGCTGAGATCAACGCCTTTCTCATCCACCAACCAAGAAATAGCATTGGTAGAAGAGTTCGTCAGGGTTGAAATTAATTCCTGTCTTCGATCTGTGGAACTCGTTATAACTGCACCCACGGATTTGATCGTGTCGGAGTAGAAAGTCGTATCAGGTCCAGGTTGGTATTTTGTTGGTGCGCCATTGATTCCCGACGAGGCTTTCATGGAGTTTCCCCCTGGTTTGGCTGAACGCTCTAACAGATAGACTGGGATGCCATGCGAAATAAGAGTTGATGCAGCCGAAAGTCCAGCGAGTCCTGAACCTACGACAATGGCATGTTTTTGGATGGCGGTTTGCGTGGAGATGGAAGTCATGATCTGTCGTAGAATCATGGACGAGATGGCGATTAGAAGGGAGATGAATACGATTCTTAGGATCATGAGGTAAATTTTTCTGGAGATTTAAGAGTATGAGAGGAAATTCACTTATCGTATATATAGGATAAATGCATGCTGATGTTTCCGTAACTTGCCAGAAAACAGGTGACCAAAGTGGCATGATCTGTTGGAAGTGGATGTATGAACTTGAATTGGCTCCAAAACCCCGATTGAGTAGACTAGTTATCTTGAAAACACCACGGGCATGCAAAAGTAACCGAGCCCCGACCCTTAGGAGGGCTAGTCATAACCGGTATAACTAGCCCTCCTAAGGGTTATATAACTTGGTTAGAGCGTTACGACTTAGCGTAGTTTACAACAAGGTTACTACTACTACGCTACTATAAGGACTATTTCAGATTTTATAGTAACCTTAATCTAAGGTTATAAGTATTAGCTTTATTAAGTATTTTATATAATATAAACTTTATTAAAAGAATAGTTATTTAGAAATAGTAAAAATTTTAATACTAATTATATTATAAAACTAATATATCTAGCTAGTATTTATAATAGCTAGCTATTTTAAATTAACTAATATATTAATATTACTAATACTTATATACTAATAATATTAATATCTAATATTTATATTTAGAAGATATTAAGATTTAAATATTATATATTTAGCTTTTAGCTATTATTATTTTAGAATTATATATTCTAGAAAAGTTTTAGTTATTATTATTATTAGACTTTTATATTAGTTAACCTCTTATATATAGATACTTCTACTTAGAATA
Source organism: Hymenoscyphus infarciens (assembly GCA_001414345.1). Taxonomy (NCBI): domain Eukaryota; kingdom Fungi; phylum Ascomycota; class Leotiomycetes; order Helotiales; family Helotiaceae; genus Hymenoscyphus; species Hymenoscyphus infarciens. The sequence continues at coordinate 1,729 of LLCB01000556.1, read as the reverse complement.
GAAGAAAGTAAGTTTAGTCTTTTCTTTTATATTAGAGCTTAGTTCTTATATACTTTATTCTATTTAAATATACTTCTATATATCTTTTTTATAGTTATATAGATTTCGTATTATAATCGTATTCTCTCTTATATTCTTAAAATAGATATACTCTACTAATTCTATAGCTCTACTAAAAGTGTTATAAAAAGTATATCTACTTAATTAAGTATATTTTAATAGCTATAATTATATATATTATATAAAGCTTATAGAGCTACTTAAATATAACTTCTTTTTTAAAGAGCTTTTATATTAAAGAATTTATAAGTATATTTAGTAAATCTTAAAAAGAAATTAAGAAAAGATTAAGAAAAAGTTAAGGAAAAGTAGTTATATTAATCTTAGTTTAAGATAAATAATTATATAAACTATATATAAAGTATAAATTAAAGTAAGAGACTTATAATATAGAGTTCTTTTTTATTAGCTCTTATATTAAGTAAATTATAGATTTAATAAATATATATTTTATATTTATTATTATAAAAGTTAAAAAAGCTATATTAGACTTATTTTAATAGCTATAATAATATAATCTATATAAAACTTATAAATCTAGAATAGAGTCTTTTAAAAATAAGCTTCTTTTTCTAATAGCTTTTATTTTGAAAACTTATAATTAAGTATTATATTTTACTATTTTAATCTAATTATAACTTCTATAATATAAAAGCTAGGAAAAAAAAAACTTTAATATTAAGAAAAGGATTTTAAATCTAAATAACTCTTTTTTATATTATAAGTTTACTTTAGCTTAAAACACTATAGCTTCTTAAATATTAGTAGACTAATAATTCGATACTTTTTAGGCTTTAATAGACTAATAAGTCTATATCTTTTAGTCTATAATAGACTAATAAGTTGAAAAGAAGTATATAAATATATATAATTCATATATTATTAATACTTTTTAGACATTAATAGACTAATAAGTTAATACTATTTAGTCTTTTATAGAATAATAAGTCTAAGCGAAGTATAGAAATATATAGAATATATATATTATTAATACTTTTAGGCTTTAATAGACTAATAAGTCGATAATTTTTAGTCTATAATAGACTAATAAGTCTAAAAGAAGTATAGAAATAAATAGAATATATATAGTATTACTACCTTTTAGGCTTTAATAGACTCTTAAGTTAATACTGTTTAGTCTTTTATAGAATAATAAGTCTAAAAGAAGTATAGAAATATATATAATATATATATTATTAATACTTTTAGGCTTTAATAGACTAATAAGTCGATAATTTTTAGCCTATAATAGACTAATAAGTCTAAAAGAAGTATAGAAATAAATAGAATATATATAGTATTAATACTTTTTAGACGTTAATAGACTAATAAGGTGATACTTTTTAGTCTTTAATAGACTAATATGTCGATACTTTTTAGTCTATAATAGACTAATAAGTCTAAAAGAAGTATAGAAATAAATAGAATATATATAGTATTACTACTTTTTAGGCTTTAATAGACTATTAAGTCTAAAAGAAGTATAGAAATATATATTATATATATATTATTACTACTTTTTAGGCTTTAATAGACTAATAAGTCGATACTTTTTAGTCTATAATAGACTAATAAGTCTAGAAGAAGTATAGAAATATATATTATATATATATTATTACTACTTTTTACGCTTTAATAGACTATTAAGTCGATACTTTTTAGTCTATAA
>LLCB01000555.1:0-23119 GCA_001414345.1 Hymenoscyphus infarciens | reverse complement strand
ATATATCTACTACTAGTAAAAGTTTAGTAGATATATATATCTACTACTAGTAAAAGTTTAGTAGATATATATATCTACTACTAGTAAGAATTTAGTAGATATATATATCTACTACTAGTAAGAATTTAGTAGATATATATATCTACTAATACTAAAAGTTTAGTAGATATATATATCTACTACTAGTAAAAGTTTAGTAGATATATATATCTACTACTAGTAAGAATTTAGTAGATATATATATCTACTAATACTAAAAGTTTAGTAGATATATATATCTACTACTAGTAAGAATTTAGTAGATATATATATCTACTAATACTAAAGTTTAGTAGATATATATATCTACTACTAAGAATTTAGTAGATATATATATCTACTACTAGTAAGAATTTAGTAGATATATATATCTACTACTAGTAAGAGCTTAGTAGATATATATATCTACTAATATTAAAAGTTTAGTAGATATATATATCTACTATTAGTAAAAGTTTAGTAGATATATATATCTACTACTAGTAAAAGTTTAGTAGATATATATATCTATTACTAGTAAAAGTTTAGTAGATATATATATCTACTCCTAGTAAAAGTTTAGTAGATATATATATCTACTAGAAGGCTGCGCTCCTTTCTTTACGAGGGCTATATCTAAGCGTAAGATGTAGGCCTCGTTAGGGCCTCGTCGCATGCCTAAGGTGAGATTGTTGTGGACTTAGTCGTAGCCAGGAATAGCTCTCGCCTTCTGAAGGGGAGCCTGTTAGGGATCGCCAGTCTTGAACTCCTTCTAGTACTGGGTTTTCGATATCTGAGAATTGGAATATTCGATCCAGAGGGAGACCTACTTTCTCCGCTGCTCCTACGGCGGTTTTGATCATTGTTGGGTGAGCCAATATGATTTGAGCGCCGGTGTTGTTGCTTTGATGGACCATTTCTATATCTCGATTAGACTTCATTTTTCTGTAGAGTGTGGATACTTACCTGGTAATGTATACACCGGGTTTGCACCACTAAAAGCATATCCCGCACCCATAACACCCAGATACGCAACTGGCACGAATATATGGTTGGGTGTATATATCATGACCACGTCCCCCTTCTTCAGTCCCGTCCTCTCCAATCCAAAGCCAATCTCTTAACCCATTGTAATAACTGAGCCGGCGACAACGAAATCTTCGTATCTTTCGAATTAATCCACAACGGTACCAGGAGGAAACAAGTACGTCAAGATATCGACCTTGGGGATATACAGATCTGGAAATGGGGAGTGCAATGGCATATTGATAGATTCTGCTGCTCGAAAAGAATTTACATGGAATGTGATCTTTGAGGGGATATTTTGAGATTAGAGAGATAGGACAAGGCTATGGAAACTTGGTGAAAATCCGAGGTCCAGCGACGTAACTGTCAAGGTCCTATGGGAGAGCTCCAAGCTCCAAGTATATGACGGACTGGGGATTGCGGGGAGCCATGGCCTGAGAAGCCCGAGGCTATGGGGAAGGGTCAGTGTGAAGGGGAATTGAAGCAGGCTGGGGAAAAGAGCGGAAGTCTTGATGAAGCACTTGCTTGAATTTTTTTTGGTATAGGAATATTGGAATTCTTTCTAACTTCTAGATATAACAATATTGTGAGAATAATTGTACTCATCATGTCAGAACTTCGAAATTCCGATGGAATGTTCAGGTTGGACGGCAAGGTAGCACTGATTACAGGGGGGTGAGATTTCCCCACCAGTAGGTCTGCACAACGAATAGATGAATAAAATATTAATTATTCATTATAAATATTAAATAAATATATAGTATTTGAGCGATTATTTAAGCGATAAGAGCTTAAATGAAGATATTACGAATAGTTTCTATTTATTGAGCTTAATATCCGCCCCCTAGGTCTTAGTATAGAGGGTTTGTATAAGTTGAATTTTACTCCCTTTTTATATATATATTTAAATATAACTAAACTATAAATTCACTTACTTTTAATTATTATTAATAGATTACTATCGTCCCTACTCTTTATTATGTTTAAGGGTATTATATGACACCCCACTTTCTAAAACATTATATACGTGACCTTTAAAAGGGTCGAAAGGCTCTACTCTTTTCACCTTATTTAATAATTTATCCACTTTTTTAGCCTAGAAACGCCCCGGCGTAGCCTAATCGAGATAACGAAAGCGACTAAAGCGGATAATTTTAAGAGATTTTCATATATATTTAGATAAGTGGGAAACTATACTAAAAGGGTAGAGAATACAGAATATTCATGAATAAACGACTGCTATTTATACCCTAAACGCTCCTTATTCTTGAATAATTCGAAGGGTATTTTATCCGTAGAAAATCGTGAATATTCTGAATATATTCCTAGCTTTTATTCGTTGTGCAGACCTACCCACCAGACCAGCCTGAAGAGAAAAGCAACTGGCAAACACTGAACACAACATCCCCAGGATCGCGAGGACTTGGTCTGCACACAGCGACAGCATTCCTCCGCACAGGAGCAAAGGAAGTCATCATCAGCGCGCGAAAAGCCGAAGGAGCAGAAGGAATTGACCAAGCGGTCGAGAAGCTCAATAAACTCTCTGGCGTGAAGGGCAGCGCAGTGGGAGTTCCAGCGAATGTCTCCAACGAAGCGGAAATCGTGCGACTCGTGGAACATGTCGAGAAAACGGAAGGGAAGCTCGATATACTTATCGCAAATGCCGGAGCCACCTGGGGATCGAAGTTTGAAGATGCGCCGGATCACTCGAGTGCGAAGATGTTGGATTTGAATGTTCAGGGCGTGTTTTGTGATGGCGCAGAAGTGAGTTGAGCTGGGACGTGACGAAGACCTCATTTCGTTTGTCGCGAGAACGTTGACAAACGCTACCTACCTAGGTTTCTGCCGTTGCTCGAAGCATCAGGAACGCGACAGGACCCCTCGTGGATAATTGCTGTGAGCTCAACAGCTGGGGAGAATGTTCCTCACGTTGGAGACAATTATGTATTCAGTCTCCAAGGCCGCAGCACACGTCGGTTTGCCCAATACTCACTCCAGACACATCACTAACGACCGACAGCATCTTGGAAAGAATTTGGCAGTAGAACTTCGCCCAAGAAATATCACAACCAATGTTGTCGCTCCCGGAGTCTTTCCCAGTAAATTGGCGGCTGGGTTAATTGACAGACTGGGAGGCACAACTGAGTTGGAAGAGGCAAACCCACGCAAGCGCTTGGGGAGCCCGAAGATATTGCTGGAATGATGGTTTTCTTGTGTTCACCTGCGGGAAATTATGTGTGTTTCCACTTCTCCCTCTCGTATTTTATATTGCATGTGCAAGGTCAATGGAAGCGGTACTGGCATTCAAAAGTGTAGGGTGGAGAATTTGGTGTTTATTGCTACAAGGAGAGAGCCATCTACTTTGTGTAGGAGGGAGTATAAATACCCCAAGAGTGAGCTAACCCCAATCGGGTAGTCAACACAAGAGTGAATATCTAATACAACAACATTTTACAAACTTGCTGACTGTGAAATAGAACTGGTGTTGATATCAGTGTGGATGGTGGCATGATACTTTCGTCGGGTAGACATTTTAAATTACGAGCAAGTGCTCTTGTATATATCATTACCTATCCTATTCATTATTTACTTGCCGTTGATTTCACAAGATTTACGAGAATACCCTTGGTTTTCATTTTCTCAGACCGAATTCAGTCAATTCTCAAGGTCAGCACACCCAGACCTTTCTACAAGTCAGCACACATGCCGTTCATTCTCAAAGTTCCGGAATTACAAGGGTCTGGATGTGTTTTCCAAGGTTTCTCATAACCAATTTATGCATGACTTAGTTTCTGTCATGCAGCTCTTCCGGCCTCAAGACGGCGGGGAAGTGGGGTGGGCGTAAGGGGAAACCTTTTCCGAGGGCGCAGAATGGCTTGAAGCTGCCCAACAGCCCTGATGCTTGCTAGAGCTCCCCCATCAAGACAGCAAGCTTGCTTAATTCGGTTTGAAGTGGGAGAGAAACAACAGGTTGGCTGGATATAGGTATATGGTAAAGATATATCTACAATTGGAGTTATTTATAAGGAATTGATTCAAAAAACCACAAGACAATTCAAGATGGAAGCTACTCCTCTAAGAAGTCTCCTAGGAGAAATTGGTCTCTTCCTCACAATCACGGTTGTTTTAGTAAGTCGGAGTGATACCCCCCAACCTATAATTATGTCCAACTATTTCATTAGAGAGCCGTTTACACCGTGGGACTCGTAGTTTTGCCATTTCTCTTACTGATAACTATACTCATATTATTTGAAGGCAATCTACTGAGCCACCTTCGATCTATTAACAAAATTTCTAGGCCCAAAAATAAACGTAATAAGTCTCATACCTGGAAACAGAGCTCTCATCCGTGGACGTATCGCGTTCGAGAACAAACTCCTCTACGACAATTATAGACCAGTAGTACGAGTCTCTCCCAGCAAATTATACTTCAACTCCGTGCAAGCATGGGAAGACATCTACGGCCATCGAGCAGGTCTACCAAATTTCCACAAAGACCCCGTGCATGTTGGTTCAGTAGAGCCTCTCAACTTCCTCTTCTGGTGTCTCCCCTCCAGACCCCGACAAGACCGTCGCGACGACCTAAACTTCAGCACCGAAAAAGTGATACGAAGACTTGACAATCCTAATACCGATCATAAAGACTTTATTTGGTACATCCTGAAACAGAAAGCGAAATATGATCTACTTTAAGATGAAATTATCGTTAATGCCGCATTGCTTATTGTTGCGGGGTGTGAGACTACTGCTAATGCTTTAAGTGGCCTGTTGGCGAGGGTAATTTACAATCCCGTGGTGTCTAAGAAGTTGGTACTTGAGATAAGGGGGAGGTTTAGGGAGGGGATGGATTTAAGGTAGGAGGCGTTGAGTGAGTGCGTTTATTTGAATTCGGTTATTGAGGAGGGGTTGAGGATACATCCTCCTATGCCTACGTATGTATCCTTTTCTTTTCACTCCCTCCTAGCCCTAGTGAGCGAGCCTCTCGGCTACCCTTGGGTCTTTTTGTGTCTTTTCTCGTTTCCAAACACATATTCTAACGCTCCTCAGCCGTCTCTTGCGAACAGTCCTAAAAGCAGACGATACCGTAGACGGATTTTGGGTTCCCGGAGGCGTAACTTTTCTCTTCCACTATCCTTCCTCTCTCCCTTTCCATTCTCCGTCTCTAAACTAATATTTCACCACTTGTAGACCGTAGTATCAGTAGGCTCCCAGGCAGCCTCTCACAACGAAAAGAACTTTCGAAACGCAGACGCCTTCATCCACGAGCGCTGGATTAATAAAGAATTCGACACGGATTACAAGAAAGATGCTCAGCCATTTTCGCCGGGTCCTAGGGGGTGTATTGGGAAACAGTATGTTCTAACTATCCGCCTAACATCAGGTATAATTATAGAATCAAGATACCACTTAGGATAGTCTAGTTCTCAAGAGTAAAACTCCTCTCGCTATATTCGCATTCTAGCTAGAAAAAAAAGCTCGAGAGAGCTAAATATTTCGTTTATTTACTCTCGAGGACTCTTTTGCTGTCGAAATCCCCTCTCTTGCATGAGCTGTTTTATATTCTCTGTTGTAAATGATGGAGATTACTCTACCTAGGGTACGCTTCTACAAAAAGCTCGGTACTCTGGAATATACTTGTTAATAAGAAGGTTCGTACCTTTCCCGAGTCTTTTTTCAGCCTATTTTCTTTTCCGCTTTAGAAAACAATCCAATCATTCTCCTTAAATGTTCAGATTTAAAGAGTTTCTGTGCCACGACTTCTTTTCACACTATCCTTAGATAAACGCGAAAGTTGAATGTCTGCAGCTATTCTCGCTAGCGAAGTTTCCTACGAGTTACTGTGGTTTGTCTTCTGTGCCGATTTTCTTTTATTCGGCGGTTGGTGCACCCTCACCTAGCGAAATGAATCGAGGCCTCGTTCCAACAGGTTCCGCCCTCTAAGCAATATAACAGGAGCTTAAAATACTCTCTTAGGCACCCTTCTGCAAGGATATATCGGTAGAACAATCCCTGATTCTGAAAGGTCTCGACTGGCGACGATCTATAAATAAGTACAATTACTAAATCGAGGTACACCTTCTAAGGTGATGATCTAGTTCTTGCTGGTGGATTGAAACTGTATCGTTTTTTGAGTGTTGTAACTTATATTCAGGAAAAGAAAATTTTGTTTCTCTACTTTCGAGTCTTTTCTTACTGTCGGAATTAAGTCCTTTAGGCGAGCCGCTGGTCGCTATTTCGCTTTTTTGTAAGAGTTGCAGGAAGAGGATTGGCGTAGTCATGGTCATTGTGGGTACAAGATTCCACTAATGTGAAGCAATCTTCTGTGTCTTCACTATATTCTGTGAGAGCACGACGCCTGAGGATAGTACACAACCCCCTGCAAGATATGCATCAGGGGGTGTCAAATGGCACGATGGGTACATATCTCAGCTATATCCCAGGAAAGCACTTGCCTGCATCATGGATTACTCAATCAGCTACACAAGAAATCGCACAGTATTCGGTCAGCGATTTGGAATTAAGCTTACTAGGAAATGAATTAGGGGGCCAGTTTGGTGTGGACCAGGGGTTAGAAGAGGAAATTCGTGACGCTCGCTCGCTAATTTCCACGATGTATAGGGGGCGATCCTTCATTAAAATCCAACTCTCACTTCTATGGAAGGGTTTTATAGGGAATTGAGGACTCAGTTTAATAAGCAGGGGGGCATATATGCCTCCCCTCTCATACCGAGTTCCATCAACACCACTTTCTTACGCTTTTAGCATCGTATTGAGCTCTTTTTTAATCCTACCCTCGAGCCATCCATCCTTCAAGATATTCCACCGTCAGAATGCCTCCGAAACACGGTAAACACGGCTAACACGTAGTATGCAAAATCAATAATACCAAGGCCGGTAACAGAGCCGCAGAAGCACTACGAGCCCAACTGGAGGGAGACAACAATAGCGATGGCATCCAACGCGATAGCCGGGTCGAAACAACATCTTTCAGCTCGTCACCGCCACTCTGCTCTTGCAGGCTCACTTCAACCGGAATCAAAAGTAGAAAACAACTCTGACAAGTTCGTTCAAGTTCACAAAACATGGATCACGATAATTGAAATGTAGCACATAAAAAAGCAGCAAGAGGGGTTCACTCGCATAACCACTTCACTTCTAAGAATGGCTGCTAGCAGATTCCAGAAAGAGCGTGCGAGCCTCTGGCCACACGATCGATGGATTCAACGATTATCCTACTAACCCTCTCCAAAAAGATGAACTCGGTGGTGCAGGAATGAAAGGAGAAAATTCCACCTACAACGTCACCAATGAACGTCCAGACTAGGTCAATAGAAGGAATAGGGCTTCCAGATTAGGTTATTTATGTACATTGAGAACACCAGCCGCCAGTAGGGTTGGGTGAAATATTCTGAGAGAAGGTGCGATGTTCTGGGGAGGAGGGGGCTTATGAAATAAATGGAAAACAATTCTGTTAAGTGGAAAAGAGATTTTGATTTCAAACCCACCCAGAAGGGTTCGAGGGTTTATTCAACAGGTAAAATTTATTGTGAAGCGAGCCATGTGCCTTGTGGTTATTTTCAATGTGGCGACGCGGAAAGACTTCTCAACAATGCATGGGAAATAACTCCAGCCCGCCCGATGCTAGCTAATGAGGGAATAACCTTTCGCGCGTATTATGGCATATAATGTAGAAGGCCTTCAATCTGGATGGATCGGCTTGACTTTTTTGCTCTTCTAACAATCACCCCGCAAAGTGCTGCTGCATGGGAATGCTGGAGGAACCTCGAGCTCAGTAGAGACGGGTCGAGTTCAAGGGGGGACGGTGGACCTATAATCAAGGAAGGCACGACCTTGACCACCACCCTCCACCCTCAACTCGGTTTTGAAAAGAGACGAAACATGAAGTCCCTCGATCGCTCCTTCCCTTGCACTTATAGCTCGACCTCAGATTAGGACCACCGCGTGACTTTCAACATGATACTATCATAGAGGTTTGATTCCAAGAGTCAAGAGTGCGGCCAAGGGTCCAAGCAAGATGGGACAATTGCAAGCCTTTATGCGTACCCGCGACCTTGTGTATAGAATCTGAGGGAAGTATGCAAGGCCCTCGTTGCGATAATTCGGCCATAATTCCACTCACAAAGTATTTATTCTTATTCCACTAATAGGTGAAAGCTGGCATGCCTTCACGCGTTGCGTTAAAGTAGCCTAACGGTGAAACAGGCCGGTGGCGTTTTGCCAGTTAAAGCCTTTTTTGTTTGAGTTTTTAAATATCACTCTTTGAGATCGCTGAGACAAGTGGTGGCTTGGCGCTTTTGGGGTGTCGTGGAGTATGGCGATGATGGTGAAGCCGTCAATTGATTCATTGCTTATAAAACACGGAAATCTTAGCGGGGATTCAACTTCCAAAAGTCACTTACACCTGCCGGAAAAAGCGACATGAAGGTGGAAGATCGCAAGCTTTTATTCTTGAACTAGGCAGAAGAGATAAATTTGTAAGAATTGTGTAAGAAACTTTCCTAAGAAGAATACAAGCATCTTATACTTTTGTGGCTTGAAAGAAGTAGACCACCTTTTTCTATTGTCGAAGATACTTTTATTATCGAACTAGAGCGTTCTTGATAACTATTATAATTTAGAGCTACGGCGTCCGAGCGGATTGTTACTAGAAATACCACTTATATATAGGTTAAGAAGACTACAAACTTGTCTTTTATGAAGCGTGGGTATGCTTTGATCATTTTCGTCATCTTAAATTAGAGCTCTTAGAACTTCACGCCTCTTAGAGGGACCGAAATTGTAAGGTACGTAGATAAGTGGTGTTATTAGGTGATATATCTCGCTAAGAATTAAGAGACCAGCTCTTAGTGGACAGAAAAAGTGGTAGCATTACTTCAAGCTATAAGAGTTACCAACGTATATAACTCAACGTAATCAGTGTTTTAGGTTTCCCCGTCTAATCTGTTATTCTATCCTACCTTGACGATCCTTCTCCTTCCTGCCTCTATTTTGAGGCTATCCCGCCTAATCCTATTCTAACATATTACTTCTCCTAGCTACTCCGATCCTATTCCGAAATTTGTTCTGCCTATTCTTTTCTATCCGAGGTATCGGAGTGGCCTTTCCTAGTCTACAGGGGAGGCTAGGCAGGGTATATGCTAGCCTTAAATATATTACTTAGTTCTAGGCGTAATAGTCTATAACAGAGCCTTCTAAATAAACCCTGCTTTGCTAGGTCCCGCTATAGACTAATTCGCCTAGAACGAAGTATTTGTAGTGTTATTAGTGGATTTAGCGAGAGTGGTACTACCTAAGAAAAGTATATAATATTAGTCTCTAATTAGTACCTAAAAACAGGGGTTTTACTATAGTAAATCAAGTACCTAGTAGAGCACTTAATTTAGTACTATTTACTCTAACAGACGTAAGCTCTCGTATTTAAGCCTTAACTAGTTTCTAGACAATATATTAATAATATTAATTATATCTTCTAATACCTACGCCATATAATAACGTGAGATATATATATTATATATCACTCCTCTTATTATTTATTATTCTAATTATTACTAATATAAGCCACTCTTTTTTCTATAGAAGTTCTAGCCTAGCTAGTACTCAAATACCTACCCTCTCTTAGTCCACCTCTTCTTAATCCACCTCTTCTCCTTCTTAATCGTTCGAGGTAATCGTTATTAACAATAGCGAATCCGACCTTATAATAGCAGTAAGATAAAGAGAATTGGGTTATTACTGATCTACTAGGATAATACGTAATTTAGGTATAATATCTCGTCTTTTAGCAGCTTTAATAATATTATTATTTTTGATGCTTCTTAAATTAGTCTATAATATTAGTACTTTTTATTACTTTTTACTTATATACTTCCTATTCTATCCTATCCTCTCTAGCACCTCTCCTTACCTAGCCCTCTCTTTTAGTCTTCCTTATCTCTCCTATTCTAATTTAGCATCTCTCCTGCCTAATTCAGCCTAGCCTATAAGTGAAATTAGCCTATCCTCTCCTTTTCTGATAGAGAGAGGTAGTCTATCCTCTCTGGAGTGCCAGGCTGACTAAGGCGGGGAAAGCCAAAACACTGAACGTAATTAAGATGAAAACTTCTAAGGATCAAAGGATATGCAAATTCGCCTCTTACGCATCCACCTGTACTTTTGTTATACTTTTACAATTTGTTGTTAAGTTTTCACGCTACGCTTTTAGCAGGATCGTAAATTGTAGCACCAACTTTTCTGTTTACCGAGATACTAGGAACAATATTATGTGTGTTTATTGTTGATAGGGAGTCAAGGTACAAATACAGACTATCTATAAGCGAGTTAAGTCATGAGACTAGTAATGGTTTTAGGTTTTAAGTACACCTTGTACTTATATCTCACTATTTAGCCTCTTTGGGGCTTTATCTGGCTACTGGTACACCCGGTTGTAGATTCTAGGATAGACCTAGACACTATGGTGATAATATCATAGACTATACTCGTCATCAGATTTTACTTTGAAGGAGACAGGAGCGCTGTGCAGCGTATAAGTTCGAGGAGCTGGTGTTTGTTTCAATCTATTTCTCTTGCGAGGAATTCATCTCTCGGTCATTTTGGATGATCCAGAGTAACCTCTATGGTTCAAGTATCTGAAACTGGGGATTTGGGGATTAGTTAATCTAAAGTACGGATACAAAGCACTTTGGGTATTCATGGTGTTCTCATAGTACGAGATATATGGTAATGATGAAAATTTTGGTGAGTTGAAGGACTTACAAAAGAATGCCGTGTATGAATTTCTAATAATGCTAGAATAGTTCAATAAGTAGATTGTTCAAGACCTAAGTTGTAGCAAATGAGGAGAAAGAAGTTTTGGAGCGGATAAAAGTGGTAAAGTGTATGTTAGTCGAATCAAGCTTAAATTACCGTCGAAACCCACCTCTAGAAACATGAGCTCGTAATTCCCATGATACATTGATAACACTCCATTTGCAGGTTAAATATTCTTGCGAGATTTATTGAAAACCGAAGACAAACCTCATACTCTAACGATATCTAATATTTCAACTTGTTAGGTGACTGTCTGGGAGCACTTGGAGAAGATAAGCAGTAAAATTTACCTAGTAGGGGAGAAAATGAGTTTTATTCTTGATCCAATTAGCGCTCAATTTGAAGCAAAGAACAGAATATTAGAAGGTGTAAGTGGCTATTTTAATATCCATCCTTTTTCAAACCTAATCCCGGATATCAGAGTTAGTTTGCTTCTTTGAGACAGATAACGAGTTGTCTTAGGAGTAAAGAAGAGTATTTTCTGACTCCCGAAGCAATTAGAATAGGAAAAATTGTTCCGAGAATTGGTAACTTACTATCGACTTGGCCCATTAGCAGAGCACAATTCTTCAGGGGGCCCAAAGTGGGATCAACATCTGACAAGTATGCGTAACAAATCTTCGCCTCTTGGTAATACTGAAACACGGAATTGATTGCCTCGGATAGCTCTGTATTATTGGTCTTATCGATACAGCAGGTATCAACCCAAGTATAGCCCTGGTGGTCTTTGAAGGCAAGCCGGCATGTTTCCCTGATTTTGCTATATCCTGATTTCGCGATGCGATCAGAGTCTAAATCCTGAAACGTCACTTCCTTCTCAGCCCAGGTGTGAGAGAGAATAGCGTAGTCGAGGATAGCACGTTCAAATTCCTCCAGCTGGATGGTCCTGGTAATCAGAAGACGTATTTTTAGAAGAGAATGTGATAAAGATGTTGAGAACAGTTCACGGAACCCCTCGCTTAACCGCAAGAGAACTGCCAAGTGGGGGAGACCGTCGTTACATCCCCCCGTGGACTTCAGTTAGGTGTTAGATTGCTATTGTGTGTCGAAATTGAGTTCGGAATCGGGGTCGATGGTGGCGCTGATGTAAAAGTTGACGAGTGAAAAGGTGGGCGAGGTGTGAAAAAGGTTTGGACATTGCTCTCATCGCTAACTTAGTTAAGGATTGTCGTCTGGTATAGTTGAGAGTACTATTCCAAGATAGTTAGGAACATAATCGCATTTCGCAGCTATCGACAACAGGTATAACAGGAGCATGCCAGAGAGTAAGGAACCCGGAGTCTTACCTAGGTAATATATAACAAATGTCCGTCGCCAAGGATGAGTTGAAACGTAGAAGGACCCCGAGAGAGTTGTAAGGTAGATGGCTCATGTTTCATGTTTTTTCAGGTACCTTGGGCGTCAGCGTTATATTGGGCATTTATGAGTTACTCGCCAGCAAGCTGGCAAGCAACAGTAGTCGTAAATCTTAAGAGGGATTTTGGTTATGATCACTTGAGACAAATTCTACAACTACGCTGTGAAGAAAATCAAGGAGTTATGATAACGAGTAACTGGCTTTCAAGTACTGTACTGTTATCTGTTTCATAAATTTGGGATTTAGTTCTTCAAACACGTACACAATACTTGTCGGAATAATCTCGGCGTTGTCGTTTTCTCGTTGCCAAGACTTTGGACCCCTCCAAAAATATAGCCGCTCAACTTCAACTTCTCACCACCCTCTCTCGGGCAATCAACGATGCCTCGCAAGAGTGTTCCTTCTGTGAAGAAGTCCCAGAAGCCTCAGTTTGCGCATGACCCGAAATTCTACCAAGCATTCAGAGCTCCAAGAGACAAGCGTACCAAAGACATGTAAGCTTCCCCCACTCCCCGACCCCTCATCAGAAGAGTCCACTGCTAACCTGTGTTTAGCATCAAAAAGAATGCGGCCGAATCTCCTCTCCTCAGTCTCCCCGTCGAACTTCGAACCCGAATCTGGAATCACCTCATAGCTGACCGTCTGGTGCACATCGCGCGTCCTCGAACCACAACAACAAGATGCCAACTCTTCCACAGCGTCTGCGAGGCCCCCGTCACCGAAGCCGAAGCGTACGAGCTATCCAAAGCCGCAGACTACGACATGGCTGCCGAAAGTATGAATTCTGGCGAGGATATGCGATTTTGCTTCAATCGGCATTGTGCCTGTTACAAAGCTCTTCATACCGCTGACGCGAGAAACCACCCCCCGAACCGGCTGCCCGTCGAGATACTGCTGGCTTGTCGGCAAGCATATGTGGAGGTACAACCAATCCTATGGGCCACCACAATCTGGTCATTTCACGATGCTCTTTCTTGGAGGGAGTGGCTAAGTAATCGAAATACTCAGCAGAAGCGATACTTAAAGAAGGTCCACCTCGCTGGGAATGTTGTCGCAGATGTTCCTCATCTTAGCGTACTTATCAGGTTTAAGCCCCTCGACGAGTTGTATGTTGATATTACAACCGATTGCCAATTTAGGAGCAGTAAGTATTGCCAATCAAAAGTTATGCGTTAGTGTTGACCTTCTCCAGTATACCAATTCTTTAAGGCGCAAAAAATATCGGTGGTTTGTTTCGGAAGAGAGATACAGCCCATGGTTGTGACTCCAAGTTCGCGGTCTACTTTCACAGAAGAAAATGGCGGTCTAACTTGGAGAGAGAGAGGTGAAAGAGCTGACGTTTGCCAGTCCCACCTATTCGACTTGGCCCAAATAGAAGAGGAGAAGCAGAAAGCTTTGGCAGAGGGGAAGATTGGAAGAAAGAGGAAGAAGTTGTGCGAATAGTCGAGTTGGGCGATGGATTCCAGGATATCTCGACAGTTGGTTGCTCCAAGGCAACGGAGCGGCAAACATAATTTGCAGGGCACATCGCATTGCCAAATTTTGAGTTGGACCGTATCAAGTATGTAACTCCAATACATTGTATTATCAATACTGAATTTCCTCCGTCTTATACAACCTACGCCCAAGCAATCATACTAGTACTGAGGCTGACTCCTCCGTCAAGATTGGATGCTTCTATTAAACATACTTGATCCTACTCCTCTCTTGTCTAGCTTCCTGGTATAAGATGTCGGCACAGTCTGTGCGAGGGTCCACCCATCGATCACAACCCATAATAGATAGAGAGGTTAGTTGAGCGTCGTAAATGGGTATCTATTTTCTTATTTTTTGTGACACTTGCTGGTCCCTCTGCCAGTACTGGATCGGTCTGTCACCTGGCTCAAGCATTGTTGACATCAAGGCAGGTTCATAGAACTATTAAACTTGTAGTCCTAGGGAAAATTGTACTTGAAAATGCTGGTATTTTAAGCTCTCATGCATGCTATGAGAGATATTTCGAGGAGATATTAGGCGATGGCTTCTTATTCTCTGCACAAAGAGTATTTGGCACAACCTTTTCTATTTAAAAATTCTTGAAGACAATACTTTTACTAACACGAGGTACCAAGTAGGTGTTCTCTCTCCTCAAATTTCCCCTTTCGACTCAAATGGTATCAACCAATCATAGCTCCCCTCGCTCGCCGCTTCACCCACCTACACCAAATGAACCAACTTGCCATTTCAATTTCCCCTAACATTATGAAGCTTTTTCATTTTCGTCGCATTTGATTCCATCACTAGGCCGATAATCGTTCTTCTGCGACCAAAACATTCTCGGCTTATTAGCTCCCGCCTCATAAGGACATAGCCTACCCTCATAGAAAAACGCCGTGATATCATCCTGAACAATCTTATGTAGACTTCCCCGTCTATCTGAATGAATCGTAAGTCTTGTCTTTGGCTCCTTCCACTTTCCATCCTCCCCATCTATAAGTTGCTTTTTAAGTTCATGAAGGAGATGGCTGAATGTTCCTGTGGTGGTGCACAATTCTGGTCTATCGAGATCGGCGTATTGAAGGGACGGAAGATCGGTGATGAGACTGATGAGACTGGTGGTTTTCATGTATAAATTTCCAAGCTTGAGATGTTTGAGATTTGGAAAGTGGGTTGTGTAGGGGGTGGGAAAGACGTCTTCGATTGTATTCCACATAGGTCGGAATTCTGGGTTGCTGTCTGGTCTTCCGAAGTCGGTGTCCATATTTGCGTGGATTCTGAGATCTTCGAGGGTCGGCAGCTTTGAGAGTAAATCTTTCAGCAGTCCAGTCTCGAGACATAGGACTCCTTGGCTCCAGTTGAGTTTGGCGTTCAGAGCGAGATCAAGTCGTGTGAGATTGGGAGAGTTCTTGCAAATCGTCTGCAGGTCCAAGGTAGCCTTGTCTGGGTGCCAGAAGAGACCGCCGCCTATGTACTCGCGGTGTCGCGCAACATCAACCACGAATTCCTTGAGATTTACACCGGCACTGCTTGTTTCAGAGAGGACTCGGTTGTAATGTTTGTTGTACAGTGGAAGTAGTTGTGATTCTTGATATAACTCTCGAAATAGCGGAAGGTGGTAGACCGGCGCACCTGCGTTAATACTATCCCAAATATGGCTCGTAACAGTGACACGTTTCAAATTGGGTAGTTTCAGAGCTTGCCGAAGGACCTGAAGATCTCTGCCACTCCGCATGAGCTCTCTGTGTGCCGCGAAAAGACATCTAGCTAGGTCGAATTGCTCTCTATGCGCGTCTATCTCTTCTTCGTAGTCATAAGTTCTTGGGCTTCGTGGATATTGATGTTGCGTGTTATCCCAAACAATCTCTTCGATTCCTTTAGAGAACTCTTCGTGTTGGATGATATTTATTGCCGCGTCGAGGACGACATCGTAGAGAGAAATGAAGACGCGTGGAATTCGTAGGTTTGCTCTTTCCTTCAATGTCTTGCATACCAGACGAAGTTGTTTGATGTCTATATTTTCGAGGTAGAACTCTATGAGCTTAGATATTTCCACCGGGATGGTGTTAAGAGTCGGGATGGTATTGAGGTTCGACATTGTTGTTGATGGGTGAAGGTGAAGGTCGAAGTTCAAGTTCAAGTTTCTAAGGAGCTCAAGATATCGAGGTTTGTCTGCTAATGTGGACTAGCCGAAAGCTCGGGCACTAGTGCGCTTCGGGTAAGTTTTAGTAGTGAAAGCGAAATATGACCAGAAAATGGTTTCAATTATCCCATGACATCAACTTCACACTTACTTCACATAACGAAAACCACAAGAAGATCTTTTGGTTGTGATGATTCTGTCAATCCTCAACCCCACTGCAAAGTTCAAAGATCCAATCTGCCAACTATATTTCCAAGTTTCTCATGCCTTTTTTATTTGCAAACCTGTAAGCGAGAACAACACGCTTAAACAATGGTAACCAACGACGTCGAGCCCCTCTTAAAAGAGGGGCTCATCTCCCACACCGCCGAACAACATAATTTCCTCTAAACATCAACTCATAAAACACGAAAAACCAACCAAACTTTTCCCTTGTATTCACTCTTCTGCGGAGTAAATACGATAGGTTGAGGACGAGATGGGGGTTTGGTACATCTGGGATGCCGTACATCCACAACACCACAAGTTGTACAATAAAATGCCACAAAGAAAATTATATATAGAAAGAAACCTACTACTTATTATCCCGCTCTAAGAAGTTTCATATTCTTGATTTTATAGGGTAACTCGGACATAGTCCTCCTATTCTTAGGTTACCCGTGAATAGTAGCTTACCATACATTTACTACCTCTGGGTTACCCAGGAATAGACTTCACGCCTTCCCCACTGCCATTCTCAGTTTACCCACGAATATATCCTCGGTCGCAACGAAATAATGTTTAAGTTTCAACTCACTCGTTTCAGTTACGGCGTACTTGCATTTTCTAATAAATCTAAACCCACAAACACCCTACAAATCTCAAAGCACCAAATCTCAACGATTGCTCACACTCCCCCTTATACTTATACTACACGCGAGCATCGACAGAATCGTCAAGTAAACATACTGCTTTTGGCAGGGTTGAAGAAGAGAAGGAGTAGGTGGCTAGCAGCAGTATAGAAGCACTAAAAGATGCCACGCCCTTGCACTATAAGTGTTTCCTTGAGAATGTCACAAATACTCACCTCATCTCAATTCACCAACAGAGCCCAGAGCTGTATATAAATTTTGCGAAAAGTATTTATAAAGAACCCAGTTAGCTCCTCCAACCAGTAACCTAACAATTCATGTTAATCATAACAGTTTTGCGATCCGTAAAAGCAAGCAACGCATCTCTCCCATACTCACGTCCAAGTCCACCCTCTTTAGTTCCCCTTTTAGCTAGGCAAGAGACCAGAAGTTTTAGGATCCACACTATCCCCCCCCCCAAACTGTCTGTCATGTGCAAGGGTAATTTGGCTGTGAAAATGTCTGTAGATTGCAAGTATGTCACAGCGGCCGTACGTTTACAAACAGTGCCGGGGGTGGGGAGCGGAAAATGTTAAGCTGTGGGCTGAGCTAGGTGTGCGGGGTTGGCGGGGGAGGTTTGCCGGCTCCATTCCTCCATTATGGTGGAGAAGCTGGAAGCATCTAAAACTGAATCGGACGGCAAAGCCACAGCCGGTGAACTAACACAAGGATACGCGTAAATGATGAGAAGTAGCAGTAATCGACGATCAACAGTAAACAAAGTCTGCTCTCGATATATTGGTAGAAGACAAGAACCATCTGAAAGCACACGAAAATGTCGAAAACAGCTCTCATATTTGGTGCCAGCGGTGTGACAGGATGGGCCTTTGTAAACGAAATACTCCATGATTACCAATTTACCCCAATAAGGGAATCTGGTCAAAAGTTCATGCTCTCACAAATCAACCCCTGAAACAAAGTGACTCTCTCTTGCCAAAAGATGACATATTAAATCTTGTTTCTGGGATCGGTTTATTGAAGGGCACGCAAGAAGAACTGGAAACTGAAATAGCAAAGATTGGGGGAGTAAAGGATGTCACGCCGTGTATTATTTTGGGTGCGTTCCCTCGAAATAAAGAGAGAGAAAATATGCAGTGCAGTACAGTGGACAGACAAGTAAACAGCATACAAAGCTTCTGCATACTTTGAACAAGAGTACAAGGATACAGAGGCTATGTTCCGACGTTCGACTTTCGCCATGGATCACCTAAGTCCCACTCTCGAATTCGTGGTTTTGCAAACTGGAGCAAAGATGTACGGCTGTCATCTCCTTGAAGCATATCCAACAAACTACATCTCTATGCCCTTGAAAGAATCACACCCCCGCCTGAAGTCACCGTATGGTGAGAAACTTTTCTACCATCCACAACTGAATTGGCTCACCAAGTACGCACAAGAAGGATTGTGGAATTGGTGCGATACCAGACCGGATATCATCATCGGCTTCGTTCCAAATCAAAACTTCTACTCCTTGGGCACGTCAATCGGAATATTTCTGTCGTTGTTTGCAGATATCGAGGGGAAAGGGGCGACTTGCTGCTACCCCAGATCAAAAACCGCGTGGATTGCGAAATCAAACGACAGTTCAAGTGATATGATCGCGAGACAGACATTACACCTCTCTGACTCTTCCAAAATCCCAAAAGGGCGAAGGCTTCAATGTTGCAGTTGCAAAAGCGCCATTGACGTGGGAAACAGAATGACCGGAGCTGTGTTCGTTGTTTGGACTCGAAAGGACAGGACCGCCACGTCCAGGAGAGCCTAATGAAGTAAGAACGTATATCAAAAAGAACATCAATGTGTGGAACGAAATGGAGAAGAAGTATGGCTTGAAAAGCGTGGTACAAATAACAGAATAAACACGCTTGACCCTGTTGGTCTCGAACGATACTTAGAAGTTGATAGTTGGGGCGGCTAGCGCTGGCTGGATGGATGTCGGGTAGAGGGAACCCGCTGGTGGGAATACTCCGTGGTCCCAAACCGGACTAGCCCCTTGATACGCCACACTTTAAATTGTGGCTCACCAGGCTTACACTAAGCCTTTTGAACAACACCATCACAGTACTAACTAGTAATCTAACCACTACCACTTCGTCATCGACTGAATCTAGCTTCTTATTCTAGAGCGCCCATACTTTCTTTCAAAGTGACGCTATGTGAGTGATTTGTTCTTACTCTTACACTGACTGATACTACATGAAATCCAGGGCAATCCGTTTGTCACTGATATTTTGGCTATTGAAACTCAATCCACCTGAGATGGTCCAATACAAACATTGTTGCGAACGATTACGTCGATCCAAGTTTCGATCGTCACCGATGAACTACGAGAAAGTCCACTCGGTAGAACCTTCGTCGCCACTTGACTTTCAGCTCTATTGTTTTGCAGATCAGCTTTTTCTTCTGAGCATTGTATTTCGAAATATACGTATCACAAACTATTTGAATACCGGAGGAAAACTAAAATGCTAGTTGTCTGGTCATTAGCCTCTTGTCCATAGAGCTAGGCCCTTCGCTTAATTCCCTTGGAATGTGGATTGAGGACGACGCAATGAGAACACACCAGGCCATATTTTCTTATTAAATGAAATGGATTTCTTCTCTTCTTTGGGGTATACTTTTCATACCAACTTTCTTCAACCTTCTTCATCTCTCCACCTTTCGAAAGCATCAACCTCGCCCCCCTCTCCAACATGTACTCATTTTCATCAATGACGATTGTTCTGGCCCTTGTTCAATCATCCTTCGCAACGCCCATCATAGAACCATATTTAAAATCACGCGCAACCTTTTGGCAGCCACATCCACCCCTCAGATGGCAAATCATCCTCAACAACATTGGCAAGGGGAATTTGAACCTGCCCGGTATCGATGTTTATGATGTAGACCTTGTCGATACCTCAAACCAAGACATCGCAACACTCAAGAGAAACGGGAAAAAAGTCATCTGTTATTTCTCCGCGGGAAGTTATGAAAACTGGCGACCAGACGCTTCTCTATTCAACAAGGCAGATCTCGGCAATGGCCTCGCGCAAGGAGACACCGCAAAGGACGGTTACTGGCCCGGAGAAAAATGGCTCAACATCAGAAGCTCAAAGGTCATGGATATCATGACCGCCCGCATCCAATTGGCAAAAGACAAGGGGTGTGATGGAGTCGATCCAGACAACGTGGATGGATACAATACCGACACAGCACCCGCCAAAGCAGGGGGTTTCCGTCCCGTTACCGGATTCTCACTAAACCAAATTGACTCTATCACTTATATAACCAAACTCGCGAATGCAGCACACACTCGTGGTCTCGCTGTCGGAATCAAAAACGCCCTAGACATTGTCGACAAAGTTGGATCATTTGTGGAATTTGCGGTCAATGAGCAATGTGTTCAATATAATGAGTGTGGAAGATATCAATCGTTCATCAATTCGAAGAAACCGGTCTTTCATGTCGAATACCCAAGTTCAGATGATCTCAAAACCATATCGAAGACGACAGTCAAAACCTGTTGCGCAGCCGGTGGACTTTCCTTGTTCTCATCCATCATCAAAGGGCCGTCTCTCTTTTCGGCTGCAATGTTCTGCGATGGGACCTTTACAGCTTGAGTTTTTGTTTCTCTTTAGCGAGGTGTTCTTGGATGTGGTGTTTGTTTTATCGTATTGATTTCATTCTGGAGTCGGAGTCATTTAGGGGAATTATGTCCATCTCTTTCGCGTTTATCATGCGAATCTATTCCAAGGCGATCTTTTGCATTCGTCTCAATCATTAGCTTGAAGCATATTTGTAGTTCTTAATCTTTAATTCGAGACCCGAGAAGCCAATTACTCAAAACCCCCTTTCCAACCCTCACACTCTTTGTCGTTACACTTAGGACATACGGCATCATGTTTAAATTAAAGCAAAGTAATTTTCGCAATCATCCATTTCAACCTCAAAGAATCAACAAATAGAATGCCCAAAACCTCTTCACTACTTCTCATCCTCACCCTTTCACTTGTGCTTCATCTTAGCTTGAGCATTCTCATAAGCAGCATCAGCATAACCCCTAACCCAATCAACAGCCTCCAAATGACGACCAATCTCCTCAATTCGTTCATCCACGATGTCTCTAATACCTTCTTCGGTAACACCCATGATCCGCAAGTTGAGTTCCATCATCGGGATTGCTGCGTACATCACATCGATAGTTGTGTATGCTTCACCTAGGTTATGTTGGGTTTCGAGCTTTACCTCTTCGATGTGGGACATCATTTTGGCGATTTTCTCATCTTGTTTTGCTAGCGCGGCTTCGAGGTGGGAGATACGGAGACGAGTTGCGTTGGTTTCTTGGAGTTCAGCGAGTTTTTGGGCTATGGTTGGGAGGGTGAGTTGTTGGTTGGTGTTGGGGTTGTTCGTGGACGAAGAAGCGACGTTATCGTTGGTATTACCCATCTCGTAGGAATTGAGGATCGAAACTGTTGTTTTTCATGAGCAACGATATAATTTCCAAGGACCGAGTCACTTACGGTAGTTTGTAGAAGTTTTTTCGTCTGTTGGGTGCCTTGAGGGCTTTCTTGCGATTCTACCTCAGTCAGCAAAAATTCACCATCGAAGGTCAGAGGTCATTACCAAAGCTCTTAAGCGGAAATGTTTTTTGCTGCGCCTGAAAGAGCCAGAAACTGTTGGTGTACCGGTTGGCGGAAACATACAAGTGTTGACTTCTTCGTATGAGGCAGGTGCTTTGGCGTTGTGGGAAGGAAGGGAAAGGTCGAAGAGGTAGCTATGCTGGCGTGTTGTTAATTTCAGTTTTTGTCCAATTCACTCATATTCTTCTCAATCACATGTTAAGACTTTATAATTTTCCATAATTTCCCAGACAGACATATAGAAGTATGACATCACCAGGTACACTTATGGTCAAAAGACTCAAAAACACTCACCTAAGGTTTCCGAAGGTTATATACTTCGTCGTGAGTATGTGAGCTCTTCTCAGGAGGAGTAGCATTATTTGATGGACGGACCTTTTACACGGAGCTACCAAAGATGATTGCAAGCATTCAAACCTATCTCCTCAATGCTAGGAAAAGTAGTTTAAAAAAGCAATGCTTGTTAAAGAACCAACTATGAATACTAATCTTCACGTGTCGATGATTGGAGATACCGAACATCAATAACCTTTATTCCAGCAACTAAAGTTCTCTCAAAGAAATTGCAGTTAAGATAATTAAGACTGGTTCCCAGTGGATTGGCTGGGGATCGCTCGCCTAATCATACCGAAACAGCCCACCTCAAGCATGCGTACTCGGCTAAAAGCGGCCTTTCTAAGCAGCGGTTCTTCTTCTACGGTCCGACCACCTTAAGGCCAGATCTTATATAAGATCCTAGATTTTAGATTTTTCTAATAAAAATTATCGTAAACTCTTACTCTTCTAGTATCTAATAAAGATTATTATAAACTCTTACTCTTCTAGTATCTAATAAAAATTATTATAAACTCTTACTCTTCTAGTATCTAATAAAAATTATTATAAATACTTACTCTTCTAGTATTTAATAAAAATTATTATAAACTCTCTCTCTACTAGTATCTAATAAAAATTATTATAAACTCTTACTCTTCTAGTATCTAATAAGAATTATTATAAACTCTTACTCTTCTAGTATCTAATAAAGATTATTATAAACTCTTTCTCTTCTAGTATCTAATAAAAATTATTATAAACTCTTTCTCTACTAGTATCTAATAAAGATTATTATAAACTCTTACTCTTCTAGTATTTAATAAAAATTATTATAAACTCTTACTCTTCTAGTATCTTATAAAAATTATTATAAACTCTTACTCTACTAGTATTTTATATAAACTCTTACTCTTCTAATATCTAATAAAAATTATTATAAACTCTTACTCTTCTAGTATCTAATAAAGATTATTATAAACTCTTACTCTACTAGTATTTAATAAAGATTATTATAAACTCTTACTCTTCTAGTATCTAATAAAAATTATTATAAACTCTCTCTCTACTAGTATCTAATAAAAATTATTATAAACTCTCTCTCTACTAGTATCTAATAAAAATTATTATAAACTCTCTCTCTACTAGTATCTAATAAAAATTATTATAAACTCTCTTTCTACTAGTATTTAATAAAAATTATTATAAACGCTTTCTTTACTAGTATCTAATAAAAATTATTATAAACTCTCTCTCTACTAGTATCTAATAAAAATTATTATAAACTCTCTCTCTACTAGTATCTAATAAAAATTATTATAAACGCTCTCTTTACTAGTATCTAATAAAAATTATTATAAACTCTCTCTTTACTAGTATCTAATAAAAATTATTATAAACGCTCTCTCTTTTACTAGTATCTAATAAGAATTATTATAAACTCTCT
>LLCB01000554.1:0-23319 GCA_001414345.1 Hymenoscyphus infarciens | reverse complement strand
CTTATTATAGTAATAAAAGTCGATTTATATAGTCTTTTTATATTATATATATATATCTCTTACTTTAATATATTTTAATTTAATATTTAATACCTTTTATAATTATTTATTAATTATATAACTTTTACGATTTACGATTTACGATTTATGATTTAGCCTCTAAAAAATCTACGTTTATTAATTTATGATTTATAATTTACGATTTAGCTCTAAAAGGCTATATACTTAGAAATCTAAGCTTTATGATTTACGATTTACGATTTACGATTTACGATTTACGATTTAGTCGTCGTTTCTAACTTTTGGTATGTACAGGACGCTCTAACTTCGAAGCTAATGTGTTTTCAGGTTCCAGCGGACTGGAATTTGGCGAAAATTCAAATTTCATGGGGGACTCCCATGATTGCCCTTCAACAGACAACGGATTACAAGTGCATCTATTTGGACTTTTGCATGAAACAAGTACACACGATGATTTTCATTTGGGCGGCTTTTTGAACATTGAAATAGCGGAGAGCGTGGAGGATACAATCGAGACACAACCACTAGAGCACTAGGGGGTGTCCGAACTCGTGAGCTAGTCGCCAAAAGCCCACCAAAAATCAATAAGTTATAACTTACTTTCCTTAATACTATAACTTGTTATTAGAACTCTAAAGCAATAGTGTCCTTGAATACACTCTAATCTCTAGGCCTGCCTAGTTTGTTTTTTCAATATTGTTCTTTATAGCATTCTCAGTATATAATTTGGTAGGAAATCGCCGGCCTACGAGTTCTGACACCCCCTGGTGGAGCCTCCTACAATCCTACATCAACCATCCTCTCTGCAATACCAGCGACCTCGAATAATCTGAAAAAACTGTACAACACCTCTCCCCCAATTACAGACAAGAAGAATAATCCGCAAGCATGGGCACCTGTCCGGCCGTTGCGCCGCGCGTCGGAATATTTCGAGAGCCCCCCAAAACTTCGGAACGTAGACACAGCTTTCGAATTCAATTAGGGTAGAAGCAACTCTCTCCTTAATTATGATGTTCATTGGATAAAGATCAAGGTGTGTGAGCGCAATAGTCTGGTCGCAGAAACAGATTCATTCCTCAATGAAAGACAAGACCTTTGGATGATTTGAGTAGCGTGTGGTCCAGGATACAATGAAATCCCTTGTACTCAGAGGCCTTTCGAACGGTATCCGATCAATGATTGTTCCCCGAAAAGTTAGGGCACGTGCCACTATTGTGTTTTGTAGTTTGTGTAAATCTTCGGAGTATGCAATAGCCTGTCTGGTGATATTGCGTCGATCTAGGTCAGATAATGTGGCCCAGCATCGCAAGTTATCAGGTTTCTAAGAACAGTATGATTAGTTGTAGGCAAATCGTGTATAACTTGAGACTTAATATACCTTCGTAGAATCAGGACCGTCTCCCGGCGCCGTTATCAGCTATTAATCATTGCTAGGATCGTCGTCGTGGTGCACCAGGACGGTTTTCTCGTGTAACGTCTGAACAGGTCCGCTAGAGAGCTGATGAGAAGAAATCAACTAGAACAAAAGACGAGTACTTACAAGTGACATCGTACACTATTGGAATAAGCTAATATTATTGAAGTTATTTGAAATCCCTCCTTATCTGTTAAATCCCCTAGCTTTAGAACATCTTCACGAAAAGAATTTCTCAATCCATGAGTAATTCGTAGTGTACATGCTTCGAAAACTCTTGGATAAAATCTAGCGGAAGCCTTATTAAGAAGACAAATAGAATTATCGTGTAGTAAAAGAAAGTTTTGAGGAGCTATATTAAGATAATACAGCACTAATTCAGATTCACTGAATATTAGTTTAGGATCTTGTTTCTTTAATCTCTTATTGAACCAATTTCCCATATCCTTAACAGTATGAAGAAAAGGTTCTTCACTATGTTCAGACCAAAGAATACCACATGACACTCCACCACCAAGTGGGCCAGGTATAGAACCGCGTATATTCGCAAGATGAGCAAGAATATGAGCAATTCTATGTCTTAGAAAAGAATCTTCAACAGGCTCCATAACTCTTCCATGTATATACTCCATAACAATATAGCCGTGTTGTTCTTTAGTGAAAAAACGATAGACAAATGGAATCCGAACGACATTATGATTAATTAGTTCGTAAGCCCGCCTTTGACTTTTCGCCTCCGCTTCCTTGACGCCTATGCCAAACTTTACTACTGCTTTGTTAGATAACTTAACCACGTGGACAAGTTTCACTAAGAGATATATAGCCTGGATTTAAACAGAAGGCTGCTATCTCATCATCGGTTGCAGTTTCGTGATCAAGGTCAAAAGAAGCCATAGTGATGAGAAGGTAGTGGTGAGGCGATGAAGTGATGAAGTGGTGAAGTGGTGAAGTGGTGAAATCAGAACACTAGCCTAATTTGTCACCCCTGTCCCGCCGATACTCGTCCTAAGATTTCATACCTATGATTGGCGCAACACCTGGTACCTTGCATCTCGGTCACCTCTTTGGGAAGTGTCAAACTCCAGAATAAAAGCAGCAGGGAAGGTGGAACACAATTCATTGCTTGAGATTTCTAGGAACAATGCAGAAAAAGCTCCCAAAAGCTGAGGAGAATTATATCACTCTGCCATGCACCTCTGATGCAAATTTTGCTCAATTTCCCGTCGTCGAGTAAATAGCACCACATCCACGAGAATCCAACGCCGCTTTCCCTCACCTCAGAAATGTGGATGTGTGAATTAGGTGACCGAAACAGGCCAGGCAACACCAACATCACGAACCTCATTCTCACTTCAATTCAAGCTTTCCAATTCAAACTCTTCCTTTCTTCTTCGTCCTCTGTTTCTGTTTCTAATTCATTTGTTGCCTCTTTCATGCGACTTGATTAATCCGTCCTAATCCCTCACTCATTCTCATAATGGATTCCCCCAGCACACCGCCCACCTACGAGATCTTTCGCGACAAACATGGCATACCCCAGTTCTCCCCTAAGCGAGGGACGCGTTCCCTCCTAAATGCTCTCTCCTATGCATTTCCTACCCTAGAGACAGAGCTGCAATTGATGCAAGCGGCGCTGCAAAAATTCTTCGACTCGGAAAAACGTGGGAGCGGGACATTCATTTGCGAATTGCCAGAGAACAATTTGCAAAATAGTTTGAAGGGGAAGAAGGATGATGTTGAAAGTCCTTTGCCGAGTGCTGATGCCTTTTTGAGGAGTTGGAAGGTCGCGCTTGAGCCGCAAAGAGGGACGAGGGCGGGCTCGAGATGTAGTTCGAGGGTGGAGGGAAGAACACCTGCACTGACTAGTAGAAATACAAGTCGGGCGAGTAGTCGATGTGGGACGCCCTTGTATAGGGAACCTGATGTGGAAAGTTTGAAAGGGGGTTCGATGACTACTTGGAGTTTGTCGAGTGGACAGGAGATTGAGAAGAAGAAACGAACTCCTTACGACCCAGTTAAGAGGCGGAAGGTTGCGGAAAACAGGGGAAATGCCTGTGAAAAGCATCGCTCTCAGAAGACTGCTGTAAGTTGAGCCAATTTCTCCTTCATTCTAATGCTGACGAATTGAGCAGTGCGATCCGGCTTCTTGTCCCCAGAATAAGCTGTACTCAAAGACCACTGGTAGCAACAGACGAGAAAGCAGCATTCTTGTTCCCGAAGCCGCCCGTACCGGTGCATTTGATGTCGAAGCAGAGTTGTCCAAGTTGATTCAAGACACTGGAGTCCCAAAGCCAGGATTCGAGAGCAGTCTTTCAAATGGAACAGAGTCGTTTTGGGATTCATCATTTTGCAATCTCATGCTCGTTCAAAGCCATACTTCACAAACCAGTCTCCACGGTTCTTTCATGACGAGCAACTCGGGTTCCTCCTCAGAGGGAGCAAGCACCGCAGCATATGACGGGAGTCCATACAGCAATTCGGACCTTCCGGAGTCGAACTCCCAACATGCCATGTTTTCGACAGCCTTTGAGCTTCGAGGGAGCAACACCGCTGAACAGAAATTACAGTCAACCGAAATTGATTTTGCTACTTCACCCACAGCGCTTCTTGGGATGGATTCTCTTGAGAATTTACCCCCACAGGTTTGGGAGAGTCCGGAAGATAGCCTTCTCTGGCAGATACCCACTGAACAGCCCGAGATTGAGGACCCTTTCATGGGCTGTGGCAATAAAAGAGCAAGCCAGCACTTGGACGAGTACGGATGGGTACTTTCTCATGTGGAACACCTCTGAGATCAAAAGTCTCTCCGACGCGAAAATACGTCCACTTTACTTTGATTATCCGAAACAATCTCGGACAATCAAAAACACTGTCCAAATGGTTTAGAGAAATGAGGAACTCAACCTCTCCATTCTTCTAAATCCCCTCCAACAATACAAGTAATTCTTCGAGGCCGACTCGGGTAATGGGGAAAAAGAGGAAAGAGCAATTACCGAATCTCTCACCACTTTTTGTTGACCTCCACTGGACATGTCTTGCGGACGAAAGAAATCGGAAGCCTCAAGCGCGGTTTTTCCCACGCAGACAGCTGATAATAAGAGCCCAAATATTCTTCACGGGATCGTCTTAATAGCAGTGTGCTAGCTAGGAATTCTCCGGCTTTCAACAAAGCCTATCATCCCAAGAGGCGATATCAGAAGACCAAATCAAACCAAGATGGACCCCATGCAACCGGAAACCCTCGAGATTCTCGCATCCAAGCCACGGATCTGAGGTTTCGCACTTAAAGCTCCTTCGAGTTGGTAATAAGTCTCGAAAGAGAAAACCATGAACGTGACAGGATAGAACAATATTGGGAACCGGATACCTCATGAAGAGGAGAGAATCCGTATGCAGGGACATGTAACAATAATGTAAATAAAACTTACGACGTAATGAAATAATCTTCTGCTTCCGACGTCATGTTGAGTTCCGATTCCTCGCGAAATTTGCCTTTTTTTTCAGCATTGATTGAAATCCATGTTCTAGACGAAAATGGTTACCCCATCCCGCAAAGCTCGGAAGATGACGAACTAGTAGGGAAGTACCGAGGACATGGATATCAAACGCCATTTTGTGGAGTATTGTCATCTTGAGGGTCCACCGCCTATCAAGGTATATTTTTACATAACATAAATCTCGGTTTTTGCAAAGCTGGTCTCTCTGACTACAACGCGATAAGAGAAGCGCAAGAGGATGTCAGAAGTCGTGTTAGGTGCTCAAACTTGATGAATTGATCGTTTATTTCTCCGCCCTGTAGATTGATTGGAATTTCGGTCATCATCCATTAGTCAGGCGATTATACCGAAGATTTTCAGACAATTAAATCAACTGTGCGAACCATTTAGATAATCGGCTTTTAGTGCTCTTCGTTGTTCAAAATATTTGGAAACAATGAAGGTAAGACTTGTAACACAATATCGTCTCATGGATGAATCGAGAACCATGACTTGAACTCTCACTTTTGGGTTTTTGAATCAGCATTTACTTTTCTAGACAGAATGAACTCTGCTGAACGGACAACAAACCAATGGCTGGGAGTGCAGGCACTAGTCCCATTCGGGCAAATTTTGTTGCATGCCGCAATTCTTATCTGAGTTCTCAGGTGAGGAGCCTTTTTTTTAGATCCTGACTTCCACGGAACTACGGTTCATTCGAATGAAGGTAATACATAAGAGGCACCGTATGGCGAAAACGTGTTGCAGATGGCAAAATTCCAAACTTAATTCTCAAGTCATTTTTATAACAGCAACGGACCAACAGAACGAAGACACTCCCTGCTTTGCAAACACATTGAATTTAGACTTTCAAAAACACGAGGAATTAAATAGTCGTTTGACCGAGTCTAATTTATTATCCAACCACTTGAACTTGGCACGTAAGTCACCTTTTGAAACATCTAGATCGGAGTCGTGACCTGAAATGACTGACGCTTCACGGGAATACTCGTATATTCATACGATTGGATAAGGCAGAGGGTAATGTATCCACCCTTCGGGAACAAGAAGCTTATCAGGTAAGAGAAATAGAACAAACAATTACCAATCCAGCGTCAGGTACTGGATGTGTTTACCTATTTTACGCAATGCTTCATGCGCGAAACTCTCCCATTAGCCAAAAACCTTCCATTACGGAGTATGAATCCAATAATTTGAGGGGCGGTTGGTGGAGCTCCAGCTTGGCATAATTGATAAGAGAAACCCAAGTTGTGCCGGTATCGCTTGAAATCGGAAGGTGGGGAGGTGTTTTCGAAATAAGGTAAGTAGGAACAGTATAGACGTGTAAAGATTTAAAAAGGCATCTTAAAGCATCTCTTTCCCCCTGCAACAATTTCCGTGCAATGGCTCCTAGCCTTCGTATCGCCGTCCTAAATAGTGATACACCGGTTCCAAATGTACTTGCCGAGCGAGGCCTATATAGCGATATATTCGCTGACCTTTTGAGAAATACAGCTAACCAAACTCCAGAACTTTCTGGGTTGGAGCTTACTTTCAGGGGATATGACTCTGTGAAACTGGAGGAACCTTCTCCGGAAGAGTTGAGCCAGCTTGATGTTATCATCATCACTGGGGCGGGTAAGCACTTGCTTGACCTCCTTCCGGACTTGATTTGCATTCGATACTGATCGTAATGACTATAGCTGCTGCCGCGTACGATCAAGCCCCTTGGATAGATGCCCTCGTCGCATTCTGCAAAAGTAATTCGGCCCCATTCCAATGTACCAAAACATGACTAACACTTGAGCAGGAGTATTCGTCTCGTATCCCTCCGTCAAACTCTTTGGCTCTTGCTTTGGTCACCAAATCATCTGCCACTCTTTATTCTCCGCCCCAGGAGGTCAAAACATTGTATCGGCAGGGGAATGGGAAATAGGCGTATGCGCAGTCGACCTTTCGCCCGCGTTCCTCTCCAATTTCGGACCCGTCACTTCCAATGAGGAGAACCCCAAGCAATTGAGACAACAATTCGTGCATCAAGACCACGTATCTGCGTCTGCCCTGCCCCAGGGCTTTCATTCGATAGGTAGCACTGAGCGTTGCGCTGTGGAGGGAGTGTGGAAGAAAGGTCGATTGTTGACGTTTCAAGGGCATGCGGAATTCGATAGATTCGTAAATTGCGAGACTGTAAAAGCCTTTGGGTACAAGAAATGGGAGACGAGATTCATGAAGGAAGCTTTGGATGACGTTGAAAAGGACGACGATTCCGTTTGGGCGGCGGTTGTCATGTTGAAGTTCTTTTTGGAAGAGGCTGATTCGGAGAGGATAGAGGGATTCAGCGAGAATGTCACATCATCAGAGGAAGGCCTTCGCATTGAAGCGAGGTTGTAGATGTTGGATGGGTTGAGCAAATTTTATCAGAGTTCAAGACCACTTACACAAGTTTATCCGGTAAGAGGATAAAAGAATTTCCGCGCTATCACCTCTTTTCTGGTATTCTTTACTCACTTTTGAAATCATGGTACTTAAAGACCTAGAACAATAACAGATCATCTAAATCTCATACGTATAATATAATATAATATGCGAGGCTGGCTTGAAAAATGAGAATAATATTCTTCTAGTCCAACACAAAGTCCCAAGACATACCGCGACGTAAACATCTCTGGTATGAAACACATCTCATTCTTTAGGTAGAGTTCGAGTTACGGGTTTCAAGTTCACCGCCGGGGTTGATACGCGGGCAGAAAGAAGCTAGCAAGTCCTTCCTTTTACAAGATGACTCTCGAAGTCTTTGGAAGTTTCGTAAGCCGGACGCGAGTTTATTTATTGACGACTCTGCCCTCAGCTTGCTTCATTCTCGGAACCTCCATAAACCATCACTTAAATGATCGATAATCCAAATTTATACCACAGTAAAGATGACGCGTACCAAGGAACAGAAGAAAAAGGACCCGAAAGAGCCCGAGAACGTGGTACCAACAATCGTCCCTCATAGAAAACTTCCTGGCTTCAACGCTTTCATGGTTAGTCGAACTCACCCCCTTTCATTCTCCCATCACCTAACTTGATTAAAGACAACCTCCCCACAAGAAATGCGGAAGGCGAGTAAGAAAAGAAGAGGACATCCGCCTAAGCGAGTTCTTTGCAAAGAAGTTCCTATTCCTGAAACTGGTGTTCATGCAAGTTTTTTTGCCACATTCTAATTGGGATCACATTACTAACACAAATTATCATAGTCTCGGGATTGGGCTAGGAAGATTGCACCAAATATAAGTGGGATTTTCAAGCTTCATGCTGAGATTCGCTTGAGAATCTGGGAGGATATTATCACGACCCTCAATGTCGATTGCATTAGTCCCCGTAAAGCTCTGGATAAATTCACGAATGGAGGTGGGGGAATTCGAAAACTGGGTACAAGTAAGCATTTTGATGGTTCCACAGAAAAACAACATATGTGCTAATCTAGTTGCTAGCAATGTTGGGTTTTTACACACTCTGTCGCCAAGCCTACGTCGATATCTGCGGGTCTGGGGTACTTTACCGTTTGAAGGGATTCAGTTTTGGTAATTCTGAGCAAATGCTTAATGTGAGTTTCTTACCCTTTCTGAGACTGAAAGAATAAATAGGAGGGACTAAGCACACAAATAGTACCTCTCATTAATCAACCCTCTCCACAGAAACTCGATCCATTCCATAACCCTCACATTCAAACTCGACGACAAAAGCTACAAATTCAGCAAAAGGCTTACATGGTCACTGCTACAAAGCATGAGCTCACTGCAAAGTCTCAAAATCCACGTTTTCTTGGCGGTATTTGATAAACCTCATTTTGAGGCCTTCATTGATAAACTCAAAAATCAAAAAGGTTGAAAGCAATCAGGGGTTTGAAGGAATTTGACTTGTAGCTAAGATATGAAAATATGAACAGGGAGCAAGAGGCGAAGGCGAGCGAAGTTATTGGCGACATCAGGGAGGTAGTCTGCAAGAGAGCCATGTTCATCTAAAGTCATTCGACTTTGGGGAATTTGGTAAAAAAGCATAAACGAGTCTCGTGATAGAAAAGAAGCAACCTGGAATATCCAATCCCCTACCTCTCTGAACGTCTTGAAAATCGATTTCATAAAAATAATCGAGTTTCCGAGAAAAATTTCAACATTAAATGGATTGGTACACACTCCAACCTCGACCCTATTAGAGGGGCTTTGGTTTCGTATAAGAAATTGCGGGGTTGTCCTCATTGTTAGTTAGCACCCGCGCATTCATTCAAAACAATAAACTTATATTTTTATCATCGTCCTCATCGTGGATCCGAGCTAAGAAGGACGTCACATAGTAAGAGGATACTCTGGTGCCGAGTCTGTAACCAGGGTAACTATTTCGTCTTCTCTGATGCACTTAAGCATTGGTTTGTTAATATCATTTCTCCGTAACAGTGTTAACTATTTCAAACGAAGTATCCAATTGAGTAAAGACGAGAAAAATATACTCAAACTCCAAGAATTGGTGGGCTTTCTGGAGGTCATTTGCAAAGACTGGGAGGAGCAACCGGATTTAGAAAGAAATATTTGAAGTTACCTTGATCAATTTTAAAGGGCAGGTCAAAAAGTTTGGAAAAATCAAACCTCAAAACGATGATCAGCTAGCCGAGAGAAGGGCTGCAGAAATCGAGGAATTCAACAGGACGCATGAAACACTAGGTGACTCAATGGAAGCAGCTGGCATTGTGTGACCTCACGGAGCGATCTCAGATGACCGCCGACGGGTTGGATTATTTGCAACTTGTTGAAACTATTGGGTTAGAACGAAAAAAGCAACACGAAGAAATTATTGCGCAAAGGGGGTACCTAGCATGGTTCGAGGACGACTTCAAAAACAAACATCGAAACGATGATTCTAGAATGCTAAGGTACACTTCTCAATCCATGGCAAATCGGCTCCTAACCGTTCATCTTCGCTGTGTCGCATCAACAATTCTGACCTTGGGTATTTGCCAATTCGCATGAAGGTCCGCTAACTCCACTAACTCCTTTCGTTCTTCGGCATCAATCACACTTCCTTAATCCTGTCAGCTCAAAATTCCTTGTTTTCTAGCACTGTGCTCACCTAGTCTAGTTTTCATACGATTTGCGGTATCCATCTTATGTATCTCCAGATCCCTTATCACGCATCCCAGCATTTCCTCCCAACTATTGGTCAAAGATGCCCATTTACATGATGAACGCGACCTTTTGTACTTTGCAAGAGGACTTGTCTTTGGAAGTTTCGATGGGATGGTGAAGATGACGCTTTTCGTGACCCGCTTTGGCTGTTTCGATATGAGCAAGATCTCTTTGATGCTGCACCATTGGGATATGTCCTGAGAGGGAACGAAGTTGCCTGAATTCCAGTAGTAATCCCAAGCAGCGGCAGAGAAAGCAATGGTTAATGTCGGCTGCGGAGTGTTTGACTTCAGAAGGGGTCTGATACAGGGAGCGCGAGTACCAATCGGGTGACACCAGTGACATTGTCCACAGAATAAAAGGCCCACACCTGGAGAAGCGGCTTGTCCATTCCCTGCTTCAGTTGGGGGGTTGCTAGCCTGCATGGTGAACTGCTGCTCCATTAGCGAAGGTCTAAATCCATTTGACAACGGAGCTTCCCAAAATGACCAGAGTATGTCATTTTCAGATGTGAAGAAAGTTTTCTGATAAAGTTTGGGATAAGCATCGAAGCCTGGCTTGACACGCACAAAGTAATGTCGTTGAAGAGAGAGAGCTACAGCTCTTGCATTCTTACAAGTGAGCATAATAACCGTGAATTTGTCGCGAATAGTTATTGGGCCACTAAGTAAGTGTATCTGAGGGGCGTGACAGGCCGCTGCCCAGATCATACTATCCAAAAATTAGCGAGTACACGAGAGTTGAAAATAAATCAAACTTACTCGCGCAGCTCCTGCGGCAGTCGAGGAAAGACTGGAAACTTTGTGACTAGACGAGATTCACCATTGTGTATTTTGTTTTTGGCACCAGACGACTGAAGGCGTATCACTTTTCGTTTTTGAGAGTGTTGTTGGGGAAGTTGTTGAGAATGATAAATATAGTCTTTGTTTCTGACAGGTTCGTTGGGTGGCTTGTAGTATTTGAGGTCTGAGTTACTTAGAGTTACTTTTGTAAATGTCGCTCTCAACTACTCTTCTGAAGTAAGTTAAGGAGATGAATCCCATCTATAGACTCTCAACTGAATTTACTATATTTTGTTATCAACCCTCTCTCCCTCTATTTTAGGAGTGACGAACTTTGTCTACAAAGCAACGTAACTCCTCCCAAATCAATAGTGGTTTAATGATTCAAATTAGAAAGTGATCGATTGTGTCTCTCACCAAGGCCAAGTACGCCTCCCTTTTGCAAGAGACTCGATGAGTTGAGGTTTAAGTAATGAGCCTGGGGTCTAGCACAGTGGTTACAAATAACTGAATCCTTTAGTAGTGCGCATAGCTCAGTCCCCAACTGCAGAAGAACTGGCTTCAAGAACAACGAGAGAGTTTTGACTCGATTTTGGTACAACCATATCTTGATATTCTGTGATGTTTTCAATTTTTCCATTTTTCTTTCTTCTCTCCATTTTTGACCTCAATTCCCAATATAGTTGAGAGTCAAGTCAAGTGCCGCCGAGCACCCAGACATTAAGGAAGATAAAAACAAACCAAGGGAATTCATTAACTCTTACAACAAACAATACAGAGCTCTCACTTCCAGGAATAACTAAAGTGCTTCATGCCAAAAAGCATATCCCCATGCGCCTCACCCTTAACATCACCAGCAGCACCAGCACAAACAAACAGCGGAAATAAATGCTCAGCCCGACCCTCAGGATGCGCTTGGTTGGCGCCCGTGAAGTCCCTCCAACCTTTCAACTCCTGCTCTCTCTTCTCGCTACTCTCCTGCATCACCGCATTCGTGAGTTTCTTGCTCCAGTCGTCATTCCGTCGCACGATTTTATCTCGCTCGTCGTTGCTGTAATTGCGGAGAGAGAACATCAAGCCCAGGTTGTGAAAGGTAGGCATTCCCGAGCCTATAATCGCTATTCCTTGATCGCGAAGAGGGGCGAGGGCCTTTCCCATGGCGAAGTGTGCAGAAGAATCTTCATCGGCAAGGACGGAGAGTTGAACGATGGGGATATCGGCTTTGGGGTTGATCAAGGTGAGGGGGACGAACACGCCATGATCCCAACCTGGTATTTCGATTAGCACTCACTCATCCAACAATCCAATGGACC
Organism: Hymenoscyphus infarciens; assembly: GCA_001414345.1. NCBI lineage: Eukaryota > Fungi > Ascomycota > Leotiomycetes > Helotiales > Helotiaceae > Hymenoscyphus > Hymenoscyphus infarciens. The sequence continues at coordinate 11,151 of LLCB01000554.1, read as the reverse complement.
TGTATTCATACCTCTCTCCAAGTCCATGTCGGGCGTAAATCCAGCATCCTGCAATAATCCATAGACTTGCTTCGCAATCTCTGGACTTCCAGGCGCATTATACTTCAGCTTATAAGTCTCGGGCGGGAACCCTCCATAGTCATAATACAACTTGTGCATCGCCGCAGCGCTGATTGTAGGGTTTCGCTCGGTCCAATGCGCAGTTACAAGAACAATCGCTCTTGGCGCATTTTCGGTCCCTAGTTGTAAGGTTTTCGGAATCTCTGTAGACATCGATTTGATCAAGTCGGCATGGCCAGGATCTCCCAACAAAGGCATTGGTCCACCTCCATGGCAGACTGCAACGACCGGCGAGCGTGCCATCGTGGGATAGGAAGATGTTTGGTTTGAGGAGAATAGATTGAGGGGTTGCTGGAAGAGGCGAGCAGCGGATAGGAAGGCTGCGGTCGTGCGGTCTCGGAGTTGCATGAAGACGAGTTATGGGGTAGAGAGAGGGAGGATCTTATAGGAAACATGTAAATAGACTTACCGTTACCAAAAGGAAACTGTTTTGTACTTCGGACTTCTGTCGTTGTCCCACCCGGGTTGCATGAGGCATCTAAGGTTTTGCAGGTGGGATTCCGCTAGTACGAATAGTCAGCATTGGAAATTGCGGAAAGTGGTTGGTCAACCAGAATCGTACAAGGCCCACTTTTATTAATTAGTAGCGGCTCCCTCGAGGCTCCCACTTGCCCAACAAGTAATAGACACAGCATTCCCCAGGTAAAACTTACGAGTATATCTCGCTCCAAAGGGCTAGCGTGGAACAGCCGCTTCGTAAACGTTAAGCGATCGGCTGGTAAAAGGTCAACTTACTCAATCATTTGACTGAGTTTGAACAGGAAAAATAAAACACGACTTCAAAACATAGAGATTCAAAAGTTCAATTCCTTGCAAGCTATTCCACTCCAAGAGCATGCCTGTACAAAAGAGAAAGCCAACGAAAAGAAGAGCAAGACTATCCCCGACCCTCCACTCAATGAATTCCATGCCAGGGGGGCTAATCATCGAGTCATGATGCATGATACAATCGTCAGTAAGTAGCAGGCAAAAACATACAAAAAAGGACGAGGGAGAAATCCCATTGTGGGAACCATTCCCACCCGAAGAGAGATTTGTCGACTCCCATTGACATCTAATTCCTCCACCGCCACTGCTATCTTCCCCAGGATATTGCTCCACGCAAAAACGCCGGGAGAAAATCAGACAAGGCCGTCGTATAAGGAAAGTGCGGAGACAATCGTTTCGTCGCGCTTGCTTCCCTCCTTGAACTCCTCCATATCTAAGCTTCCGTTCTCGTCCTTGTCCATCATCCGGAAAATCTTTCGTACTCGCTTCTCGGGGGTGTCTTCGTCCGCAGGTAACTTGACCATTGAACCAACCTTGTATAAAGTTAGTACGTAACCACTGGAGCAAAATCGTAAATCGTAGCCAACATACCATCTTGTAAATAGCCTCAACGATTGCCAACATTTCATCGTAACTGATCTTTCCATCGCCATCGATATCGTATAGCTGGAATGCCCAGTCTAACTTGTCTTCCATCTTTCCTCGGCTAGTAACACTCAGCGCGCAAATGAACTCCTTGAAATCGATTGAACCGGATTTATCTGAGTCGAAGACGTTGAAGACATAATCTGCGAATGACGAGGGATCTCCAAAGGGAAAGAATTGCCTATAAATCTTTTGAAATTCCTCCTTGGTGAGCATGCCAGACGGACAATCTTTGAGGAAGCCTGGAACTTGTTAAAATAAAGCCATAGAGAACAGGAAGGAGCACGTGCCCTTGTACCATTGCTGAAGCTCCTTCTTGTCAAAGTGAGTTGATCGCTGCAGTTCACCGAGTTGCTCCTGGGAGAGCTTGGATTGACTGGATTCGGGTGTTAGCAATGTGTCTGGCGCAAGATAATAAGCATGCGACCGGGGGTCCAAGCTGGTGGTTTGGTAGTAGAAGCCGCTTTGACTGGGTAGGACGAGCGTAGCGTGCGGGAAATGTTGGAACGGTCTCGGAAAAGGCGACCGAGCATATTTTCAGCATGGCGAGTAGTTATCCGTATCTAGAAGGCTGGTCGCTATCACCATAGAACCTGGTAATGAGGGGCTGTTTTAATCTCGGATGGGCAGGGAATTCTGGCAATAGCATCATAATTGCTATTCCCGCATTGCCCGCAGGCCCTCTGGATATCGTATCGCAAAGAGCGGGCGATCTGCGCCGGAGATCTCGTTGTGAAGAGTCGAGTCGGATGCCTGTTGTCGTTGCGCTCCTCCACCAGCCTCGCGGGTATCGAGTAAAAAAGAAGATCGTAACTTACGACTTTCCCATCTTGAACTTTCTCTCAACTAAACTTTCCTCAAATAAGCCTTATTTGTGCACTGATTTCGTAGGCTCAAAGAATCGGTAGCTGGTAGGTAAATGATGGGTGATCGGTTGATGTTGGGGAAGGTCAAGAAGGCGAGGAATCTGGACAAGGCAAAGGTCAGAGACGGCTACTACCAAGGCTTCTGACAAGGCTGGAAGGTACATACCTGTATGAATCATAGACTCTCTAAGCCGCAGCCTTTTCTTCCTTGCGGCAGTTTTGTCTGTTGATTAGACAATACTGATCGGATATTGTATGCAGGTACAGAGGAAGGTCTCCTGGTGGGTCGTCGTGGCTCTGCAAGGCAGCACAGTAGTGGGTTTCTCAGACTACCCAGTTGACGGCGTTGACGGCGTTGACGGCTACGTCAGGAGCGTAGCTCTGAGCTCTGCGACAATAATGCAGATGCCAGTGTGACTTCTGCAGGGCTGTGTTAAGTATTGCAATTGAGAAGTTGTTTGCGGGAAGTGGGCGCAAGCATCGCGGGGCAATCTGAAGAGGCTCTAATCTAAGCAATGACCAAAATGTGGCGATTCCAGGCATTTCGGCCGCCGTAATAGGGGCGAAGTCAAAATAGGTACCTAGTCACCAAAATCCACCTTCACAACTCACAACCAGGGAAAGAAGACAATCACAAAAACCCCTTTTGCTCGGTTATATTCCACTTTACAAACACCTAATTAACTACTACTCAAGGAGTCCTTGTACTCAACTCTGCACTCAACCCTTTGCGTCTAGTTAATCTTGATTCTACCAAGCGCTTGGTAAGTCTCGCTAAGTCTTGCTCAAGTGGGAACTCGTTCAGTTTCACTTGCTTCTGATTGGGTTTAGATGCTACGCATAGAAACTGGAGGGGCTGTTTCAATGCAATTATGAAGAGCCTGATCTCGAATACTTAGTTCATCTGTTTTGTTTGTCTCATTTACTTCCTTGTCAATTTATTCTCCAACCATGGGAAAATCTCATAGGGCTGATGTTTCATCTGCTCAACACCCTTATCTCAGACACAGCGCCCCGCCAACCTCGTATTTCCAACCATGGATAAAGAGGAACGGCAAGCTCCCAGATTTCGTGACAAGTAAGGGTGTCTATGGAGTCTTTATAAGATTGCCTGCTATACTACTATGTATCCAAAATGAACCTTCTATCACCAGCGCTCAAAGTACTACACTCAACAAAGCACAGTTAATAATAACTGATTCAAAGTTGAAGAGACAGGGCCTTACGATAACTAGTTGCTTGGATAACCAACACATAGCATTATTATCTTAGTGATATTAAAGTAGAGTTTGTCTTTCTACACGTCCTATGAATTCTTGCACCCCTGGTGCTGCTAGCTCTAATACATATCTCAAGTTGGAATGATATCATAGTTTTACCACCCCACCTCATAGTGCCAAATAATTGATAGCTAACATTTTATATAAGAGTGTTGTTCAAGATGAGTTAATACGAGAAAGCTATATATCTCGCCTATATAAGTTTGAAATCTAAGAGCATATCAGATAGCGAGCTAGTATACTTTCTATATAATATTAGATTTGACTAATTCTGTCTAGATACCTACTAAAATTGCTATAAAACACACGCTTTATTTGACTAATTTATTCTTAATCTTCTTAGATACTTAGTTCTATATTATTTAATTCCTCTTATAAATCTTAGGATTATATATAAGTAACTTACTTAATCTAAAGCTTCTTAAACAACGTAGTTGACTAGTTTTTTACTATGCCTACTACTTGTTACTCTTGATTATTAGTCAGTTCCGTTAGTAATACATATTAGAGCGATAGCATTTGAAATCTTCGGGGTTTTTTTAAATAGAAGATCAGCCTATATTTCATCCCGGGCAAGGGGTTATAAGTCTTTTCGAGAAAATCCCAGAAAATTCAAGTCCTGTTAATTATTTTCTAATATTTTCAGCCTCTTTGCTAGATTTGTATATCAGGGACTTGAGGCACTTGTTCTTTTAGCATTTTGCTAACTTTTCTAAAATTAAACGTAATCATCCAAGTTGTTCAGGATAACTGAGATATAGAACCAGATCTTTTACTCTTAGAATACAATCAAGTCTCCATTTTAGGGTAAACTTGAAGCAGATGTTGTGCTGGTGTGAAGAGTTTTGAACCTGGACTGCAGTGTGGTTTCGCGGTCAACGCTAGTCCCAATAGAGAAGAATAACCTTGTTCAGAACCTTGGAAGATCGCGACCCTGCAGATTCCACAAACAACATTCACAACCTTTCACGATGAACGAAATCGTTGATAAACGCTTCGAGCGGGTAGAGAAGGCTCTCGCGACTCTTGTTCAATCGCTTTCGACCTATAACCCCTCGACTACGCATGCCAATGACCTTGTCGCAGCCGACAAGGAGCTCAGTCTAGGGCTGGAGCAAGGTTAGTAAAACTGCTCCTACCACCCACCATTTTGAGTCTCTCCTAACCCTCTTTAGTCTCCAAACACCAAGCCAATTATGCCAGAATACAAACCCTTCGTGCCACATCCGAGCAACTCGATTCCCAAATTCGCGAAACACTGATTCTCCTCACCACCACTCGCCAGGAGCTACTCGCAACATCATCTACCAGCTTCTCCTCATCTGCCAACACCGTCTCATACTCCGACCTTCTTTCTTATGCGCGCCGAATAAGCAAGTTTACGCTTCCGAGCACATATAGAGAAGGAGAAATCAAGAGCAACACGGATACTGAGGAAGCGGCCACCAATACACCCAAGGAGCCAGGCTCCCAAACCCACACAAATGGAAACTCCACTCCGGTCGCGCCTTTGAATGGCGTAGATACTCAAATGACCATCGGAACACCGTCATTTGTCGAAAATGCGACTGCAGCCACGCAATCAACAGAACCGCTGTCGCAGACGGCTTTGCCTACGGAATGGACACAGTACATTAACGCCCCTGGAGAAGCACCGTTTGTTCCATGGCCTTCAGAAGATATTATCAGAAAAGGCGCGCTGGCTAGTATTGAAATTTTGGTTAACAAAGGAATTGACCCTGCCACATTCGATCCAGAGAAGAGCGCCGAGCTGGAGGCTGAACGGCAGAGAATCCAAGCGGAGGAAGCAGAGAAGCAAAGAGAAAAGCTGGAACGAGAGGAGGAGGAGCGACGTAAGATTATGGAAAGGAGAATGAGTTCCAGTGCTGGTCTCCAGAGACCCCAAGAGAAGACCGCCTTCCAGCTCGAGACTTTCGATGATGACGATGAGGATTGATCTTTTCTTGCCATGCGTTTTGGAAGGTCAGGTACATCACCAAAAATAGGAAACCAAATATTACAATCCCCCCACTGGACCTTGTACCACGACTTTTTGTTGCAAGAATGCACCACTGAGCAAAAGTTCATGGGATTTATGGTTGGGGATCGTGACGAAGCTACCAACATTGCTGGCCGGAACCGAAGCATTTCTCGATTACTTTACTTTCCCAGTTTGAAGCAATTTTGTTAAAACCATCTGAATTTTCTCTACAAAGGACCACATAGAACACCCGGTCTCATCAGAAACCCGAAATCCCACCACTATATTCGCTACCGTCGTACCCCCCAGTCACGGGTTTGAGCCGCCATCCTCAGCATTCCATCCCATAACTGTTGTTCCTTTGCCAGAGTGATCCTTGTTTCTCTCGTCCGCGATTTCTTCTTGAGATTTGCTGATTCTCTGAGTGCGAGGATAGGAGCTCTTAAGTTTTCTCCGTGTCATCTCATAACGGAGCGCTTCGTCATTTTGACTCCCGGGTAACTTTTTTTCGTCTTCTCCGGGGTTCCAACTGGCATAGAGAGATTCTTGCTTTCTTTCTTCCTCCTTCTCTTCCTTTTTCAGTTCAGCCGACCGAGTATGAACCTTCTTGTCCTCTTTCTCTGAAATATTCAGACTAATCATGGACATCTCAAGTCTACTTTCTCCTCCGCGACTGCTGGCACTTCCACTGGCGTAAAGAAGTTCGCTTTGCCACTCCTCGCTCTCATATTCTTCTTCATCATCCCCTTCATATCCAGCGTTACTAGGCCGTTCAGGTTTCTCAGCCTGTCCCGCGTTCGATTCACCTCTAAGAACTTCCGCGTGGTGGCATACCGGAGAATTCCTCTGCGAAAAAAGTGGTGAGGCTGGATCGCGTCGTGCATTTTCCAGCTGTATGTGATACCACGGGGATCTGTTCGCGTAGGCGATAGCTTCGTTACTCAATTTTTCTGGATGTTCCAGCCATGGCGGGAGTTGGCTCAAGGGGTTGAAATTCAGAAGAGGTCGTTGGCCTTTCCGTATTTCTGCTTGTAGGCGTTCTCTGTATTCGTCATAGCAGCCCCGAGGTTGGGTGTCGCATTTGTCCATCTTTGTTTTGTTGTATCCTCGAAGAGATATAGATAAAATGTTGGGGTGGAAGTTTCTGGTTCATGTTTGGGACGTCGATAAATTAATCGTGGCGAGGTTAGGATGTTGATGCTCGTGAATCTTTATTCTGATCAACAGAATCACAGATTTGAGGGTTTGACTGGCATGCATATTTTGAAGCCCACAAGGTGTTCAACGGAATATTTATATCCATTTAACTGTGATTGGGGAGCACATCCCCAGCGGGTACGATATGAAGAAGATTCACTGCAGTATCGTCTCGTTTGGAGATATAATCACAGGATCTAGAAGCTTAAAAACTCGTTTCAAACTTCCCATTTACGACTGTAATGAATTGAAAGGGCCCGATTCAAAAACTCTCTTTCCTTCACTTACTAGTTGTACTAAAAAAAAATTGTGTTGAAGAAAATGCACAAAGCATAGTGTTTATCCCAACTCCTCTTGGTAACGTTCGACATTGACTTAAAAGTTCATTATATCTCCCTCGTCAGACTTCGGTACTTAACGTCTCAATCAAAAAAATCAAAAAGACATGAAGCACAATTGAGGAACACTCCTTTCGCCAAAAAAGGGGTGGTGGGGGGACTTTCACATGTGAATGAATACCCGCCGATCTTTACCCGCTTCCCCACCGGTACATTCGAAGATACGTCATACTTTTTCGAAAGTTTGCATGGAATTTAGCTGAAGGTTGACTTTCTTTCGCATAAAGACACGTTTGTCTCTTCACTTTGAATCAATTGATCTTTCCATTCCTACAAATCATTCTCATCAATCCTCAGTATGGAGAACCCAATCTTCCACCCCTTCGCCTTTTTCTACCAATTGATTCAATGGCTCCTCGATAAACTTCTTTCTCCCGATCCACCAGCACCAGGAGAGAAACTGGGAAGACCGAAAATTGCGATTATTGGTGCTGGATTGACCGGTGTTTCTGCTGCTTCGCATTGTGTTGGCCATGGCTTCGACGTTCAGATTTTTGAGGCTGGCCCAAGGGAGCAACTTGGTGGTATTTGGAGTGTATATTTTCCGCCGAAAACCTCTAATTCAAAGTAACCAAAAGCTAATTATCTCACAGCGAGTCAACAACACCTCCGGTCTCCAAATCCATTCTTTGATGTATCGCTTCCATCCTTCCGTCAAATGGAGCGGTGGGTACCCCAATCGCGAGCAAATTGTTTCCCAAATTACCGAACTCTGGAAACGCTACGGCCTCGAATCGAAAACCAAGTTTGATACGCCAGTCGAGAAAGTGTACCAAGACGATAAAGGACGCTGGATCATAAACAATACCGCGGAAGGTCGATACGATGGAATCATTGCCGCAGTAGGAACATGTGGGGATGCAAAAATGCCGCATATCCCCAAGCAGGAAATCTTCAAGGGCGAAATCTATCATTCTTCGGACTTGACGGGAAAGGAAGCAAAAGGAAAAACCGTGATCGTTATCGGAGGCGGTGCTAGTGCTGTCGAAGCTCTCGAATTTGCAGCCCACGAAGAAGCAGAAAAGACCTACATCTTGGCAAGAAGTGACAAATGGATTATACCCCGAAATCCCATTGTCAATATCGTGCTGTCTCTCAACATCTTTGGTGGTGAAACCATTTTCTCTTGGTTCCCAGAATTGCTTTTGAAGAAATTCTTCTATCGGGATCTTGAGGATCTCGCTCCCACCGACAAAGGGCTCTTCACCGGAACTCCAATGGTCAATTCAGATGTCATGGATAAAATTCGATCTGGAAAAGCTGAATGGTTGAGAGGCGATATCAAATGTTTCACTGAGGATGGAATCAAATTCAATGTGAGAGCGAAAGGCGTTCCTGTTGATGGACCTGGAAGGGAACATAACATCCAAGGGGATATCGTGGTTCTGGCCACGGGTTACGATCGCCCTTCGTTGAATTTCTTACCGGATAATAATTTCCAAGAGCCATATTCGCCACCCAATTGGTACTTGCAAACCTTTCCGCCAAACCACCCAAGTATTTGTTGCAATAATTGGTATGTCATTGCCTACAGGATGAAGATAAAATTAGCTAATGAAAACAGTACATATGTAAATGCCATCGGAAGTGTCGGTAACTGGCACATTGGCATCTACACCAGAATCCTTCTCATGTTTCTCTCGGACCCTCTTACTCGTCCCCGAACATTCTGGATGCAACGTTGGATTGACATGACCCGAGTTCTGAAGAAGTTCGCACCAACTGGAGCTTTTGATTTTTTCACATATCTCGAACTTGTTTGGTGGTTCACGTTTTGCATTGCTATCAATCCGTTCAGGTGGAAGTGGGCATTTTTTGTCTTCTTTGGTATTGGCCATGGGTTGCCAAGGAGAGTGGTGGACGCGGAAGATAAGTTGAGACATAGCATGGGTATGAATAATGGGGATAGTTATGATGTTGGGAGGAGCTTCTAAAGTGTAGCTTGTGTGACAGCTGCGTGAAGTGTAGGTAGATAAGCAGAACACGCAAAAGTATGTGGGTAGACGGGTGGGTTGGTGAAGCCGACGAGTAGCCCTTAATTTCATTTCAAACATGAAAATTCAGAATTTCAGCTTCACTTAGTTACCCATCTGATACATCTGATACAAGTATGTGCTCGCGATATGTACATGATATTCTCACTCAATTGCATGTTATTGAATTCATTGGAGAATGTTTCTTTTGGTAACTTTTCAGTGCTCATAATCTTCATCACTTCATGCTCCGGCATGAAGAATATAACCACCATCCACAGCCACAGTTTGACCATTCAAGTACTGGTTGGTGGCAACAAAAAGTACAGCACCAGCCATATCCTCATCCTTGCCCGGTCTCTTCGCTGGAACCTTCTCATATTTTCCCTTCTCAATATGGCTCTTCTGATCCTCTCCACTCTCTCCAGCAGTCATCTCACTAGGGAAAACACCCGGTGCGATGCTATTGATCCGGATCTTCAAGTCGTTACCCGCAACCTCCGAGGCAAGCAACTTTGTCAAGTGGATGGCTGCAGCTTTGCTAGCATTATATCCAAAATGGTGTTGTGCACTCTGAACAATGCCCGAGATGGAAGAGATGTTGATGACGGTTGCCGAATATCCATGTTCCATCTCACTCGCCTTCTGCAACAAGGGCAAGAAGGCAGTAGTCATGAAGAATAATTGTGGAACATTCGTTCGATACGTGTTGACCCAATCATCGAAAGTCGAGCTCTCGTCATCAAACAAATACTTCTTCATTTCTTCCGCGGTCTTGGCTTCCGTTTGTTGTTTGTTTCCCGCGATACCGGCGTTGTTGATGAGGATACAGAGGCATTTTTCTCGGGACTCGATCTCTTTCACCAGACGAGCGATTTCTTCCTTTTTCGATATGTCGGCGACCAGAGGGATGATGGAGCCAGAAATGTTTTGGCCGTGGGTTTTGACTACGGTGTCGAGCTTTTCTTCGGTTCGGCCGACGATGTAGACTTTTGCCCCGTTGACTGCCAGAGCTTGAGTGGCCATTAGACCAATACCGCTCCCTCCTCCGGTGACGAGCGCAACCTGGTTTTCGTTAGTGCTGAGCTCTTTGTTGGAACCTGGGTTGCATACTTTTCCCTTGACGTTGAAGACATTGCTGAGGAGGAATTTATCGTTCGATTGAGACATGATTGATGAGGATGATGAGAGCTTTCTTTGGGTTGTTTGTAGATTTGGGTTTGAGATAGGAGAAGAGGTAGAACGAGGGTTGGAGGAGAATAATATAGGTGGACATGCAGAGGCTGAAGGCAAGCTGAAGACAAAGCGAGGATGTGACGTCACAGCTCGCAGAGAAGGAAGGCACGAAGTAGTAGTAGTTGTAGTTGTTGTAGTTTTAGAAAACATGACGGGAGTACAAACCGAGAGTTAAGAACGGGTTGACAGATGCTCGCCTTTTCAATTATCCAATCGGTTGGATTCTCAACTGATTTCAAGCTACAGCTAGGTATGAACAAATACGTTTCTAATACCCCTTGATGAGGTGGGTCGGATTAAAAGCTCCGGATTCACTATTCTGGTAATCAATCATGATGATGACGAGATTGAGGTTCTAAATTTTGGCAGGCGCACCGCAGACGTCAGAGATCTCAACTTCTGCGGGGTCGGAGATATGGTGGCTGTTAGCGACCCTCTCAGACATTTTAACTTTTTAGCATTTCAGCGTCTAAATATCTTATAATTCAACGTCCTCTACTACCACCTTTTATACTTAATTCTACTTTAAAGTTAAGAGAATTATATATTAAAGCTCTTCAATTATACTAAAATCATATATACTCGATTATTATAAAAGTTATAGTTATTAAAAAAAATAAAAATTTTAAATTTCATTTCTTCTACTACTACTACTTTTATATACTTATAGACAGCTTTATAATTCTT